>JAJLXO010000217.1:22500-41706 GCA_030571375.1 Botryozyma mucatilis | reverse complement strand
CCGGTGATTTAGATGAACGCGGTTTATTATACAAAAGAGATACTTCAGATATTGTTCAAGAAGTTTTATACAATCAAGATGCAACTTATTATTGGGCAACATTTACAATAGGTACTCCACCTCAAACTTTAGAACTTGATATTGATACTGGCTCTTCAGATGCTTGGGTTTTCGACCCTTCAGGTACTTCAATAACTCAATCAAATGGTTCAATCTTTTATGTATCTGATTCCTCAACTTATCAAACAAATAATACTGTTTTTAATATTACTTATGGTGTAGGAAACGCTCATGGTGTTTATTCATCAGACGTTTGGGGTTTTAATCAAGCTGTTTTAAATAATTTCACTTTTGCCGTGGTTGATAATGCAACATCAGGTCCAGGTATTGTTGGCATTGGTTATGAATCAAATGAAGCATCATTAGCAAATACTCCCCCTTTTAGTTATCCTAATTTCCCTTCTGCTCTTAAAAATGCTGGTTATATAAATTCTCGTGTATATTCTATATGGTTAAACACTATAGATGCTGATACTGGTGAAATTATTTTTGGTGGTATTGATACTGCAAAATTTGAAGGTAATCTTTCAATAATAAATCTTTACCCACAACAATCCTATTTTGCATTTTTCATTGGTGTATCATCTGTATCTATTCAAGGATCAAATATTAATTCAACAACACTTAATACTATGGAATTAATTAGAGAAGAAGGTAATTTCTCTTCAACTGCATTACCTGTATTATTAGATACTGGTACTACTTTAACTTATTTACCAACTCGTATTGCACAAGCAATTAATTTAGCTCTTGGAAATACTTATTATACTGGCCAAGGTATTGGTTATTGGGGTAAACCTTGTTCACAAATAACAGATGAAACAATTACTTATAGTTTTGATAATCAAACTTCAATTACTATTAAAACCTATGATTTGTATATAGATTCTAGAACTTTTCTTGGTGTTCCTTATAGATCTTTTGGTCAAACTATTTGTTTTGTTGGCATACTTGCCCAAGATGAATATTTTGGAATATTTGGTGATTCTTTCCTTCGTTCTGCTTATGTAACTTATGATTTAGATAATCATCTTATTGGAATTGCACAAACCATTCCTAATGCAACTGATTCTAATGTTATCACTCTCCCATCTAATGGTTTAAGAGGTACTAATTATTCTTCATCCACAACATCTTCTCTTACATCAACACAAACTAATACTCGTGGAATTACTACTTCTACTAGATCATCATCTACATCTACTTCTTCTTCTACACATTCAAAAAAGAGTTCTGGATTTAAAAATAATAGCATAAGTTGGAATGATAAATATATGTTTATATCAACTTTACTAGCCATTCACATACTGTTTTCACTATTTATTTAATATGTTGAGAACTACGAAAATGAAAATGATTATTTATGAGCATTTGCATATTTGAATTACGATTATATAATTTGTTTGTTTTTGTTATTTATTTATTTGTTTGATATGTTATTTTGTTAATTATATTTGTTAATTATATTTGTTTTGTTTATTATTTATTATTTATTATTTATTATTTATTTATTTATTTATAGTTTATTTATTATTTATTATTTATTATTTATTATTTACTATCCATGTATTCTATTTATTATTAATTACTATTTATTTATTGTTACCATAATTTCTCTACTATTTATTATTACTCACTATATATAAACTCAACTATATATTTTATTTATTTTCCATAAACTAGATAAATAAAATTTATTTGTATATCACTTAACTGCTATAATGTTCAAATATCAACTAACTACATAATAACCGATATTACCGCCGGAAGCGATGCACTATACAATAAACCGTTCTATAAATATTTATTACTTATTTTTTAATCATTTATCCCCCACTTATAACTCCACAACTCATCTGAACTATAAACTAGCCAATTTTGGTAAATAGTTTAACTAAAAAAAATTTTCTAACAATACATAATAAATAAAAAAAAAAACACGTAAATCATCATTCTCCAATAATAACCATGTACAAATATAGTATTACTAATCTATCCTTTTAAATTACATAATTATAATGCTAGCTTCATTATTAATTTTTCTATTTTAATGGTTGCGAACAGACATCCAATTTTAAAAAAAAAATCACATTAAATAGGAAAAATAATGGCTGTACGTTTTCATTTTGCTAAATTTATTTGTCTAGACAACCGGTTGTTTTTTATATTACGTCATAATATATTATAATTTTTTCTTTTTTTTTTACTTGCAAAATTTTCCTCCTTATAAATTACCGACTATGGTTGTTGCACTAATGGGAACTAATATTTACTCTCTCCCGTAAAGAATTATATAAGCAAAGTTAAAAATTACATACCGCATATAGCAATTATTTATACAAGTAGTAATTATTTAAAAGTTAATTAAAAATAATTGAAGATTTAATTTAGTAATGTTATGAAGCTTAAAAATATCCTAATTTGGAACTTATTACGCTTAAAATCAACTGTAAACTATAGTATTAAATAACATTATTTATGTGTTATTTACAAAATAAGTGCTACGATTATGTCCATGAGCTTCACAAATAACATTTCAACTCTTCTTGATGGTAGTTCAATTCTTTTAGCAGAAATCATATAAATTAGATAGATGAAGAAGATTTTTCTTTTAATTATATATTGTTAGATGAAGCAATAATTAAAAAGTTACCACGTGGAATATTATCGAGCAAGATTATCACGTAATCCTACTGTGAAGGATAGAATTAAAGAAAAGATTTAAATCGACAATAAACACGTTGCTAAACGATCACGTATTACCTTGTAATAATAATTATTTATTTTTGCTTGTCAACTTTTTGAATACAATAACAAAATTAGTGTTAATTGCCATTCAAATTTCTAATTGATAAAGTAAAACTCATTTTATATGAATTAAATTCCGGAATTTTATTTTCTATAACCTATGATATTTAGACATAAATTGCCTTTGAATTTCAAAAGAATCCTTTTTCTGTTTGCTGCTCCATCACATGCTCTAACTCATTAAAAGCTGTATATAAAATATACGTAGACACTTGAATGTACTTTTTAATAGTAGTATGAGTTCCTTCTACGCTCGAGATAAAAAAGCTATCGTAAAATCTTACAGAATCTGTATAACCCTTTGCTCATTTATACTTGAGTAGGATCCAATCTTCTTCTATTTAACATAATGCTTTTGATTCCATAATCCATTTTGTTTTGAAGTTGTTCCGTTTCTCATTTAAAATTTCTTTTTTTTACCCGTCCCCATTCTGTATTAAATTGTTCTTACTGCTCTTTTAAAAGTGGTTTACATTTTGTTAGACTGTGAGGTTGTGAATAATTTTTTTTTCGAAATAAGTCGTTCCTAGATGAAGAGTAAATAATTGAACATTTATATTTAATCTTGTTTTTATCTGAATTGAAAATAGATACATTTTCCTTTAATTCATTTACCAAGATTTGTATATATGTTTTAATAGTTGTTGGTTCGTATAATATTGAGTTGTATTAATTAACTGAGATTTATAAACAATTTTTCTATTAACTACTAAATAATTACTATGGGCGAGTAAATGAATATTAGTTATTTTTTATTTTTTATTTTATTGTTTTATTGCATTATAGTATTATACATAACCATATAAATCATATAGTTTCTATTGAAGCATATAAACTAGCATAAATAATATACCTACCATCATTTAACTTACTTATATAGTTTATATTAAAACTACATATAAGATAGTAAATAATTTCTTAATCCAAAGATCAATTGAGTTTTTAGTCTGTAAATTTAATTTATACTTGGTTTTAAAATAAATTGGGTATTTTTCAGAAAATTACTATAACCATTTATTAATCAAATCTTGTGATTTACTCAATAAACATATTCAATTTATCTATGTAAGAATATTTTCCATATCTTTTATTATACCAAAGTAAAATTCTATAAGTGATAAAAAAAAGTATACATACAATACGTAGTAATATTATTTACATAATTATAAACATTATCTATACAATACATAGTAAACATTTTTTATATAATACATATAACTAATCTTATTTATTAGTTATTATTTATTAGTTATTATTTATTAGTTATTATTTATTATTCATTATCTATTATTTAATATTTAAAGATAAAGTTTAATAAATATATTTAAAGAAAATTCATTTCACAAACTAATAAAAACTATGTCAAGAGAAAAAAAAAAAAAAATAAAAATAAAAAAAAAAAAATTTTATTTTTAATAATTTGGCAACAGGAATTTTTCTTGACAAATATAATTTTATTGGAACAAATAGTAAATACTAGTATATAGAATACAGTATTATAACATATTAAAAAATACCATATAATAACTAACAATTGATTCATTTAAAATAGTTAATATGAATTATAAAGGAAAATTAATAAATTTTTATGGTCTTACAGATAGTAAAATATTTTTCATAAATGGAGTTAATTCAAATTCAAAATTAAAAAATAAATTATACAATGGGATACGATTTTATGCAACAAAAAAATCAACTCAGGTTAATAAAACAGCAGCAGCAAGTGCAGCTCGAAGAGAAAAATTAGCGGCAGATGCAAAAAAATCATTTTTACTTCAAAATGTATTACGAAAAAAAACCAAAAAAATATCGATGGATGAAAATTTAGAAGGAGTTGATTTTAATATTGCATTACAATTAATTAGATCAATGCGTGTAGGACGTAAACCTTCACCAATAGTTTTATATGTTTCATATTTTTATTCAAAAGCAGGATTAAATACTAAAACTATTCCAAAAACATTAGCAAATGATGGATCAACATCACATTCATCAATATCACTTTCTGGTGATGTTGAAATGCCATATCTTTATACAAGTAGAAAACAAGCTAGGAGTGATGAAAAATTATGTGTTTTTACTTTAGATGAAACAACTGCAGAAAAAGCTCGTGAAATGGGTGCAATAGTTGGTACTAAAGAACTTGTAAGAAAAATTGAAGAAAAAGGTCCAGAAGCTATAAAATTTACTAAATTAATTACAACTCCAGAATGTATGAGAATGCTTACACCTATTGCTCGTATTCTTGGTCCAAGGGGACTTATGCCATCACCTAGAAGAGGTACAGTTGTTACTGATTTAGATGAATATAAGAAAAAATTTGCTTCTGTAGTTACTATTAAAGGAAATGAAGCAAGACAAATTGTTGTTCCAGTAGGTGATTCATCATGGAGTGCGCAACATATTGTTGATAATATTTTTGCTGTTTTAAATAAGATAAGGTCTATACTAGATACACAAACAGATGGTTCAGGAGGAGTAAATAAGATTTCAAAAATTACTTTAACTTCTACCAAGACTCCTGGGATTGTTATTAAAAAGTTTCTTTATGGGTTTTAATTGTAATTGATGTAAATAATGATGAATATGATAAATAGAATCAAAATTAGATTGATATTGAAGGTGAAAAAAAAATAAATAAATAAATAAATAAATATTTAATAAAATAAAAATTAACTTGATTTAAACACTGCTAAAGCTGAATTTTCAGCTCGCAGTAATCTATATAATCTAAATATACGCATTTTATAATTAACATTATCATTGGATAATAAACTCTTTGTAAGCATATTTAAACACTGTATTAATCGTGTCCGTAAACTTATGAAAAGTTCTTTTCTTGATGTTATTGCAGCTGGGAATTGTTTAAATGTTTCTAGCTTTGTTAAAACATGTATATATTCACTAACAGTTTTTTCACAATTAGTAACAAGGTTTTCTAGATCTTTTTCTTCTTGTAATTGACTATTACTATTATTATTATTATTATTATTATTATCAGTCTTGCAATAAACCTGAATGGTACGTTGTAATTCCTCTATTTTAGTTTCTAGTTCAACAATAATTAATAGTAAATTATATATATTTCTAGCATTTCTTTCCTGTTCAGCAAATATTTTTCTTTCATTAATTGCTGCTTGTGTAGATTTTAAATTTTCTTTTAAATTATTTTCTAAATTAAATAATTCCCTTTGTACACTAACTAAAGATACTCTTGCATCAGAAATTATTCCTTGTAAACCACCATGACCAAAATTGTTTAAATTTGAAATTGATATAGAATTATTTTCCGTATTTGATTCAGATAAATTATCATTTGTAACTGATTGTGCTATTTCTAATAAACTATCAACTTTTGATTCTACTGTATTTACGAGATCATTTCTTAATAGATTTAACATAGATCTTAATTCTGATCTTAAATCTGATAAAGTTTGATGTTCAGATTGTGAAAGTAGAAAATTTTCTGCATCAAAATTCTCTACACTAGTTGAAAATGCATCTCGTGTAATTGGTTCTGGAAAAGGTAAACCTAATTCATTTAAATTTGACATTTTGATTATTATTGTTTCTATGAGTGTTATTTAATATTTAATATTTAATATTATCTATGTGCTTTAATTACCGTTGCTTACTTGATACGTGTTGATTTATTTAATTAGTGATTTACAAGTTTATTATTTTATTATATACTATACCTTGTATAGTATATAATATAATTTATAAGACTATACATATTACAATATATACTTTATAATCTATTAACTATTTATTATTATAATTATTTTATTTCAATTACATTTATTTGCTCATTATTTACTATTAAACTAAATATATTTGTGTGCTCTATTGTATTTGTGTTATAGTATATTGTATTATGAATATTTTATTATATTATATTATATTATATTATTTTATTATAGATATTGTATTTTATTTTATTATGGTATATTATTTATTTTATTATGGTATATTATTTATTTTATTATAGTATATTGTATTATATTATATTATATTATTTTATTATATTATATTATATTATTTTATTTTATTATAGATATTGTATTTTATTTTATTTTATTATATTATATTATAATATATATCATATCATATTATATTATATTGTATTTCATTTTATTTTATTTTATTTTATTTTATTACATTATAGTATATTGTATTTCTTATGAATATTTTATTATATTATACTATACTATGTTATAGATTATATTATATTATATTATATTATATTATTATATTATAGATATTGTATTTTATTTTATTATAGTATATTATTTATTTTATTATAGTATATTATTTATTTTATTATAGTATATTATTTATTTTATTATAGTATATTATTTATTGTATTATAGTATATTATTTATTGTATTATAGTATATTATATTTTATTTTATTATATTATATTATATTGTATTTTATTTTATTATATTATATTATATTATAATATATATCATATTATATTATATTGTATTTCATTTTATTTTATTTTATTACATTATAGTATATTGTATTTTATTTATTTATTATACTATATTATATTGTAATTTATTTATTATATTATATTATTACATTATACCATATTATATTATATTATATTATATTATATTATATTATATTATAGTATGTTGTATTTTATTTATTTTATTTTATTTTATTATAGTATATTATATTTTATTTATTGTGTTTTAGTATATTGTATTTTATTTTATTATAGATATTGTATTTTATTTATTTTATTATAGTATATTTTATTTTATTTTATTTTATTTTATTATATTATATTATATTGTATTTTATTTATTTTATTTATTTTATTTATTTTATATTATTTTATTTTATTTTATTATAGTATATTACACTATATTATATTATATTAAATTATACTATATTATATTATATTATATTGTATTTTATTTATTTTATTATAGTATATTTTATTATATTTTATTATATTATACTATATTGTATTTTATTATAGAATATTTTATTAAATTATTTTATTGTATTATATTATATTATATTATATTGTATTTATTATATTATATTATATTATATTATATTATATTATATTATATTATATTATATTATATTATATTATATTATATTATATTATATTATATTAATATATTATATTATAGTATACTGTATTATATTATATTGTATTTTATTATATTATATTGTATTTTATTTATTTTATTATATTATACTATATTATACTATATTATATCATATTATATTGTATTTTATTTATTTTATTTTATATTTTATACTGTATACATATTATACCATATCATATTATACCATACTATACCGTATTATATTATATTATATTATATCATTTCATATACTATACATTTTTATTATTTTTTCATCTTTTCTTATTATATTTAACTTGCTATTTTAATTCAAAAAAGGATTCCAGGGTTGAAGTTTTATAGGGTTAATTAAATACCTTGGCTTCATTAGAACAATGTAAAGACCAATAGTAATAGACATACACACTATACATACATACTACTACTCATAGATAACAACTAATCCAATAATACTCCACATGTTCCTAACAAATCATCCATTCCCGTAAAAGAACCCCTTACAAGAACATGAATATGCGAAATTGAAGGAATCGACTGTAAAGATTTCCAATTTCTAAACCAAAGAATATTATCTTCACCTGCACCTAAAGATTTAATATTTTTATATTCAATATTCTTTTTTATAAATGTATTTTCTACATATTTATTTATACGATTTCTTGCCCAAGTAGATAGATCTCCCTTTTCTGTACCATCAGTTGGTATTGGAATTTTTGTCCAAACAACTAAATGATGAACATCTGATTCCATAGAATATGGGAAAGAATTTAAAAGAATTTTTACACCATTTTCTTGACCTTTTTTAAATAATTTATCATAATCTGAATTATCTAAATTTTTTAAATTAACATTCCATTTAAGTTTCTCTTTTAAAATATAATTCATTATAGTTTCATGTTCATTTTCTATTTTTTTTTTCCAAATTTTATATTTTTTTGATAATTCTTCACTCCTTTTAAGACGACTTAATTCATTTTTTTCTACCAGTTAGATTCATGATTATTTGTAATATAATACAATATAAACTCTACATACAATACAAATTTACATTCTATTTAATCTACATACTAATAATTTCATTAAGTTCTTTCCAACTTAAAATCGTTTCAGTTTTTTTTAAATTTTCCATTTTTATAATAAATATGTGAACTTTTATTAATTTTTAATAATAATATAATAATATATATGATACCGGTACTATTTATTTTTAAATATTTACATACATTTACACATTTACACATTTACACATTTACTTACTTACCAACCATGAGTCCAATAATTCAAATAAACAACACACTAGGAATTAATAAATATAAAAATATTTATACAAAAGGATTATAAGTAACATGTAAAAATACACACAATAAAATAAGTAAATATTAATATATAAATACATAAATAAATAATTAAATAAATAATTAAATAATTAATTAATTAATTAATTAATTAATTAATACAAATTGTTAAAATATTTACACAATTTAATAATGACACAAATGCGAAATATATCAATAAGAGGTTTCCGAAACCTTATGAAAAGGGTTCCTGTAAAAATACAATCACGAAATTTAGCAAATTTTTCATTCGGACATTATGTAATGATCCCTCCAGATGCTAAAGGACAAATACATTTATATAAATCATTGCATGAAATGGATAAACCACTTAAAATAATACATTATACACATAAAAATAATAATGGTTACAATTATAATACTAATAATACAAAATCTAACTACAGTAAATCAAAAACTAAACAAATATTAATAAGAGAAATTTATGAATTGGGAATGATTTCTATGTTCATGGCTATTTTTTACACTGTCTCTTTTTTAAATTCTGACTCGGAAACTTCTTTCCCTTGGTTACACTTTTCAAATTCAAATGAAAAATTTCCTCCTGAACTTGTAAATACTTTAGAACACATTCTCGATCCTAATATTATTGCTGGATCACAGTCTCGTCGATGATATTTTTATAATGTATTATAATATTTTGTATATATTCTATTTATGTATTACATACATCATAGATAAACTCATAATCTATTAATCAAATTTGGTATACATTAAAATAACAGAAATTAAACAACTTGTAAACAAAATAATAATAAACATTGAATGGTTTTTCAAATAAAATCATAAGGCTCGTTTTCCTTTATTTTTTTTTTTATTCTCCTTTATTCGTAATTTGTTATGTCATTTTCCCTCACTCCTTTATGAATATATCAAAAGACCTGCTTTCTATCCTCTATCCTTGATTATAAATACACAAAAATATAAGGAATACATGAAGACTTTCAGCCGCATATTCCTTCTTTATATTACTATTATTAGTATTATTAGTATTATTATTATTATTATTATAATTATTCTTATTCTTATTATTATTATAATTATCATTTCTTTTTATTTATATTTTTATCCTTTTTTTCACTCTGCTTCTATGCTTAACTCATCACTGTTCCCGTAAATTACACTCCAAAGACCCTTTGATTTATGATCAACAAGCGCCATTGGGTCATTTTTATCTTTTGCACCCATCCATCGAACGCCAGGCGAAAATGATGTAATAGGTAATATAAGTATATCTGATACTAATTTTGGTTCAGTTAAACCAGAAACATTTTGCCAAGTAAATGGAGTATATAAATTAGATTTTACCTCATCATTTAAATAATCAAAAATAACTGAAGTCCACATTTGTACACCAGTCCATTTCATAATTTCATGATTAGCAGTATCTTTGTTTTGCGGTAAAGTCAATAAAAGAGAGTTTTCCCTACCTGAATAAGCTCTTTGATTATTAACATTTTTATTTTTATAAAGATCAACTTCTTTTTGAGCTGCAAGTTGCAAAGTCTTTTCCACAATACGTGAAACAACTTCTCGTAATATAGGATGACCAGGTTTAGCATGTATTACCCAGTTTGCAAAAATAATTTGTCCACCTAACCATAAAATCCAATCCTTTGTATCAATATCAGCACCAACACCAACAACTAAACCTACATCACGTAAATTTACAGACATTGGAGCCCATCTTTCAACTGGTTTTAAAGCTTCAGTATCCAAATCAGCATAAATACCACCACGAACTAAAAGAATAAGATATCTAAAAAAATCAGCCTTCATAAGAGAATTTGGCAAAAGTTCATAAGTACGAACAACATCTGGTACGTGTGCATACATAGCTGATACAATCGTAAAACATTGATCATCATCAAATATTTCATGCATAAATCTTCCATTTGAACCAACATTAATAACATCATCCCAAGATTTAATATATTCTTTATATTTTTGTTCCATAGGAATACTATATCCTGATGTAGGTCTTGTTTGCCATATAAAAGCAGGAAACTTTGATTTTTTTTCATAAGGAAATAAAAGTGCAAGTTGTGTACGAATATCTGCATTTTTCGGAGGAAGTGATAAATATTTTACTTTTTTCCTTAGTGACTTTATTTCAATTTCTGTTAAATCTATCTCCCGACTATGTTCTTCCCTAAGTTGATCAATCCTTACATCTTTTGCTCTTATTGCATCTTCACCTCTTCTTCGTTCCTCTTCATATTCCCGTTTCTGTGCCTCAAGTCGACTATTATAAGACTGATTCACATAGCCTAATATTATAATAAATATAACTGCAGCGACTATTATTGTTCGTGGCAGCCTATAATTGACTGCCATGGATGAGGTTTTATTTATTTTAAGTATTTTTAAGTATTTTATTATTTTATTTTATTTTATTATTTTATTATTTTATTATTTTATTATTATTTTATTATTATTTTATTATTATTTTATTATTATTTTATTATTTTATTATTTTATTTTTTTATTATTATTTTATTATTATTTTATTATTTTATTATTTTATTATTTTATATTTTTATTTTTAAATTTTAATTTTTCTCACCGTTCGTTTGTAATTTGTTTTCGTTTTATATAATAAAACAAAAAGCACTAATAAATATTTGCAAATTTGCATAGCAACAACATAGTTGATAGTTGATAGTTGATAGTTGATAGTTTTTTTTTTTTTTTTTTTTTTTTTATTTTTTTTTTTTTACAAATACGGAGTAAAATATTTTGTAGGGGAGATCCACACTACAAAATAATACAGATACACTTTTCTAATAAACAACTAGGAAACTCGAAATAATAGAGAAATAATAGTACGAGTCTAAATAAAAATAATTATAGTAATAACGGTTATTAGGTGAAACGGAAATAAAAAAATGAATCGATGAGGAATCATAGCAACAATATAAGTAGCAAGTATTTATTATATAAAAAATGATATAGATATTATTTAAATAATAAGAAAACATAAATAGTAATAGAATAACAATAATTAATAACAGATAAATAATAACAAATTAATAACAGAAAATAATAACCAATTAATAGCAGAAAATAATAACCAATTAATAGCAGAAAATAATAACCAATTAATAACAGAAAATAATAACCAATTAATAACAGAAAATAATAACCAATTAATAACAGAAAATAATAACCAATTAATAACAGAAAATAACAACCAATTAATAACATCACGAAGATAATAACTGTCAGCTTGACATGTCAAGCACAATAACTGTGAAAATATAATCAAAAAAACACGAAGAAAAAATTTGTAAAAGTAAAATTGTAAAATGTTTAACGTAAAATATAAAATGTAAAATTATAAATTATAATAAAATTTAATCATATCGTATATAATAAAACAATGTTAATCCAATAAAAAAAACAAACAGTAATTAAAATTAAACTAAATAAACAAATAATAAATGAAAGAAAAAAAAAATCATAGATAAATAAAGGAAAAAACAGTACATGCCAAGTAATAAAATCTATATTCGCATCTTAATAATTAAAATTAACTATTTTGATAAAAAAAAATCCCCAGTCATCCTCGAAAAATCCTTGCCAACAATTTGCGAAACCGAATTAAGACTATCATTAATACTTGTGCTTGTCTTAGCACTAGACGGGGGAGTGAATGTTCCTAACGGAGTGCTCAATAAATTCATTTGACTTAAAAATATATCACTATTGTTCTTTGGAAAATTAAATGTTGATTGTGTGTTAGAAATAGATTTGGGTTGGTATTGTCCAGGTTGTGAAAAAATAGAACGTATAGAAGTGTCTGACAATGACGTTGGAGTAGATGTAGAAAATCTTCTACTAAAATGATTTTCATTATTCTTTGTCGATTTGCCAGAGATGACCGAATTAAATAAATCTGAAGAATTCTGGTTATTACTATACAATGAACCCAAATTCGAAGAAACGCTCTTAGAAGACCCATTTGAAGAGTTCGAAAAGAAATCTCCAAAATTGTAATTACAATTAATACTGCTATTGTTATTGTAATTATTATTATTATTATTATTATTATTATTATTATTGTTAATTTTATTAGAATTATAACCAATGGGCTTTGGACTAAAAACCCGAGAATTAACCTGAGAAGAAGTAAGTGGTACAAATGGAGCACTACTTACATTTGTGTGTGCTTGTGTATTTGTATTGATGCGATGAATATTCGTTAATGTTGATATTCCCGTTGCCGAAGTCGTTATTGTTCCATCACCACCCAAACTCTTATTAGGTGAACAAGCGCGTGTCAACATTGTGTTCTGAAACAACATATTTCCATTAGTATGATTCAAACTATTATTATTATAGTTGTTAATAAAAAAATTATTCTCATTCTTGCTACTAAACTCATTTCTTGCAGTTGCCGATCGTTGAGCCAACGAATTTTGAGCTACTTTTTGTTGATTTATTGTATTTAAACTTGGTTTTAAAGAATAATTATCCGACAAGGCATTTGAAGAACATGAAGACATTGATACCAAAGAAGAAACAGGCGATAACGCTGGTGAAGGGAATAATGGAAAAGAATAGGCAGAAACCATAGGCTGAATAATTGGTTTTAATTGAGGGATTAAATTATAAAAACGAGAAAATAATTCTGTTAATGATACAAATGTCTCGGAATACCACATTTCAATAAACGATTCAAAATGTGATTGCAAAACAAAAAGTGCATTTATAAATTGTCTAGATTCAAATGTAGTTGCATCCAAGTTTTTATTTTTTTCTTCAATATCAAGTAATTTATTTAAAAAGCGAATTGTGAGCAAACAATATATCTGACTAGCCAGACTATTTTCAAACAATTGAGCTAAAAGTATATATACACCATTTGGAATTCGCTTAGTAACAAGTTCTAAAAATGCAGGCTCATAAAATGAACTTAAAGCTATATATCCAGTGTATGATTTTTGGTCAGAAAGTTGGAAAAATAATTCTGCTTCAAAATATAAAAGAAATGCCTCAATTTGTGCATTTGGCATTGAAACAATTCCCTGAGAATGATCAAAATCAAGAATAGTTAAAAGCTCAGAGGGATCAATTTCAGCTTCATGAATATCTTTTGTACCATAATTTTCACTTATTGAGTTAGCTTCTGTTTTCGCATTACAGTTATTAGAACTTGACTCTGTATAAATATGAGAGAGAATCTCGTGCAGATTTAATACTAGATATTGCAAATTTGACAAAAGTTCAGCCTGGGCCTTAGAAATGCAGTTTGGATCATTTTCAGCAGAAATACGGAAAAAGGAGTTTTCAAAGTTAGTGCAGGAAAAAAAAGATCGACGAGGTAATTCTGCAAGTGACTGTAATTTCAAAGAAGATCGTCTTATAGGGACGTAGTCATTGGAAATAGAAGACATATAAGTTATTGAAAGATTTGCAAGCAAAGCACTAAAAATTTGAGAAACCGAGTAAAAAGACTGCATTTCTGAAACAAGTACAAGTGTACATTTAGTTAATGATTCAATCGAAGAAGACCAATTAATTGACATTTTATTTAAAACTATTGCTAATAACTTTTGATTAGAAATTAATCTAGCCAGATAAGCTGAGGGGGAGATATATAATGAAGAGTAATTCGATAAAAGTTTACTTGATATTGGAGAAGGTTTTGATTCAATTGAATGAATTAAAAATTCAAGAGGCAACGCAGTTGGTTCACGTGAAAGTTGAAAAATATCAGAAGACGCTTGAGTAAGATTTAAATATCGTGAAATAATTGTTGTATCAGTGTTTGAAATATAAATATATGAGGAAAAACAGGAAATGCATTGAACAACAATGGAAATAAAAACAGAGGAAAGTTGTGCAATAGATGAATAAGAAGAATGACAAAGATAGTCTAAGGATGAAAGCAAATTAGAATTTAAAACAGATAGAGAAACAATTTCAAGATAATTGTAAACAGTTCCGTCAGTTTTTTTATTATTTCCATTTTGCATTGCTTCCATGAGAATTGAGTTTAACAATTTTAAAATATTTTCTAACGATTGTGGCTGATTGGAGTTTGAAATAGAGGATGAAGATGAAGAAGTGGAATTTGAACGGGTTGGTAAAATAGCAACAACAAGTTGTTCAGATCGAGTGAAAACATCAGAAATTTTTTTCATGGTAAGAACTAATTGCAAAGGAGAGGTTATAATAGTAGGAAGATGATTTGGATCAGTAGTTGCTCGAAAGGACAAGTCTAAAAATCTAATTGTAGACAAAACTCCGTATGGTAGAAGATTTGAGTCTTTTTTAGTAAAATGAGTAAACTCATGATTATTTGGAAGAAATTGAGAAAACAAGGGATGCAAAATGTTATCATTAGGATTAAAATTTGATGTGATTTGATTGATGGAAACATGAGAAGTGGACAAGGAGAGATAAATAATGGCAACAATATTTATATAATTTTGATAAAATGAAACATAATTATTTTGATAATCATTGTTATTGTTATTATTATTTAAGAAGAAATAAGCAAATGCATTTGGAACAAAATTCAATAAGGATAGTAAATCGGATTGAATGACTAAATGTTCATAAGGTTTTAAATCGAGATCTAAATGTATCCTATTTCTTTCTATACGACGAATGGATAGCATTGTTAGAGTAATCTCCTGCAAAGTATTTAAAACTTTTGCAAGACGAGAGTGCATTTGATTGTGTTTATTATTAATATTATTATTGTTACCATTGTTATTGTTAAATACATCTAAAGAATTTGTAGATTTATCATCAAGATTATGTTGAAATGGAAGCAAATGCTTTTTAAAAGAATTCAACAAAGTAACAAATTCAAATCTGTATTTAATAAGACAACATTCAGGGTTAGAATGGTTTAAACAATATAAATGGGAAGCATCACCATTTGTTAATAAAATATTCTCTTGTACAAATTTACTATATTTATCATTAGAGGAAATCACATTATTAATTGAAGAAATAGAATCAGAGAATTTAGTCAATTGATTCCACATAGTATTACATTTATTATTGTTATTCAATTCACGAGATTCTGAAATTTTATTTGCATCCAAACGAATAGCATTTTTGAATTCAGTCTCATGTTCATGTTGTGTATCAAGCATAAGTTTCTCCATTAGTATATTTGTATCGTTATTAGTGAGCATAATTTCAACTTATTATATATACTATCACAGAATAATAATAATATAGTATAATATATCCACTAAACAGTGTATACACTTAATAACTACTGGTATGTATTATATGAATGGAATGTTTGTTATAAATATAGCAGTAGTATTAAGCGAATTAACTAGTTTGGTGTTTTATATAGTATATTATATTATAGAGCTATAGTATACAGTATTATACAGTAATTAATAAATACAACATATAGAATTAAATAAAATAAAATAAAATAAATAAAATAAATAAAATAAAATAAAATAAAATAAAATAAAATAACATAAAATAAAATAAAATAAAAAAAAACAGGGAAATAGACCCCTATTTATATCCAAAAAACACGACTTTCTCGCCCCCCATTTTCCTCGCGTCGGAAATTAAAAGTAAACAAAAGAAATCTGAAAATTTACTATAATTGTATATAAACATATTAAAATATATTTAGGAAAATAAATATATGCGATAGATAATAAAATGAATGCAAATATGACAAACAAATGTGAATATGACAACCAAATGTGTATTAAATGTGTATTAAACGCGTACTAAATGTGTATTAAATGCAAATTTTGTTTGTTTACATTTCCTAAAAGGGATGTTTTGTTTATATGCTAAAACGACAAATCACTAGTCAAGACAAAATCAATTGCGTGAGTTTTAAGTTTGTGATAGTTTTGTTGCACTTTGTTGTGTTTTGATTTGGGATTGACCAGATAACAATGGTTGCCATAAACATGTTCCGGGTAACGTATCATGACTAATCACTGAGTAACAAACATGTCTTTATTAGTAATATATGTATTATATAATTAATTACATAATACATATATTACTTTGTATTACGATTACTAATTCCAAACGCATAATTAATCATCATAGTCCTGACAGCAGGACCTTGAAACATAAACTGTTCATACAAATCCAAATTAAATACTAAACAACTTGATATAAATAAACTTCATAGACATTGCAAAGGAATTATTATTATTATTATTATTATTATTATCTCAGTAAGGTTCTAACTTAACTTAAAGTTTCTCGTTTTAAACTTTTATTTAAATCCTATTAAATAATTTTATATTATATTAAAAGTATCCCATAATGGACAAACAAGATGAAGATTCATCAAGTGATATTTCTTCAGATTCCTATGGATCTATTTCAAATGGTTTTTTAGAAGACAACGATTATAGGGAAAAACAAAATATTTTATTTAGATCTAATGATGTATTGGGCGCAGGGGGCATGGATGTGGTCATTGCACCGGGTCAAGAATTTTTGTATGGTAGTGAAACCAGTCCCGGCCTAGGGGCCGGGACTGGTTTTGAATTAGGACATAATATTATTAATCATGGTTATGTAGGATCAGATGGAAATTATATTTGCAATTGGGATTCGTGTAATAAAAATTATGAAAATTTAGAAATATTAGTAAATCATATAAATGATGATCATATAGGTATGAAAAAGCCTAAATATAAATGTGAATGGGTCGGTTGTCCTAGAAGAGGGTTGGCACAAACTTCAAGGTATGCATTAGTATCGCATGTAAGGTCACATACAGGTGAAAAACCATTTATGTGTTTAGTACCAGAATGTGATAGGGCTTTTTCCAGAGCAGATGCATTAACAAAGCATATACGTACGGTTCATGAAATTGATTCCTTACATAAGTCATTTCAATTGAAGGCGGCATTGAATCATCCTAATGATGCAATTAATTCGATTTATCATTATCCTGACGGTAGACCAAATGTTCCAGCTATTAGTGGTATTAGTTTTCCGTATGAATCTACTACAAGATATTATCGAAAACGGGCTAAATTAGATATGAATATTAATGGTGATGGTAATAATAATAATAATAATAATAATAATAACAATAACAATAACAATAACAATAACAATAACAATAACAATAACAATAATAGTAAAAACAAAAACAAAAGTAAAACTAAAAACAAAACAAATAAAATATCAATACCACCACCAAGTAGTTTACCACAAAGTGCTAAAAATTATTATTATGCAGAAAATTATGACTATGATAATTGTATAAACGAAATTAATAATCGTAAAATATTAAAAAATAATTATAACTATACTTTTGATGATGATTATGATTATTCAAAAATAGATTATGCTACAAATTTATCCCAACTTAAATCTTTGGCAAATGACTATTCGCAAAGAATTGAATGGGCTAATTCTCTTCATGAAAATTTGAATACTGAATTGCAGAATATTTTAATAACAAGGCATAAATTATGGGCACAAAAGGAGGTTCTTTTTGCCGCAACTATACAAAGAGATCTAGGCGAAGAAGCTTTTAATACTTTATATAAAAATCCAACATTGCAACAAGAAAGTGACTTTGAACACAGTGACGAAAACGTCGAGCACAACGAAATCAAAGAGGAACAACTGTCGAGTTAGTTGTAATTTATGTATTATATTATATTAGAGTTTATTTAATTTATTATTCTGCATTTAATTTATCATACTGTATCGTATTATCAATCTAATAAACTCATTAGGGTTGAATATTTACTATATACAAAACTTTTAAATAATCACTATATACAATTGTGTGTGTATGAATAATACTTTATATTCTTAGTTTAAATATTGTTTTTTTTTTTTTTTTAATATTTCTTTTGTTATAGTTCTTCTATTTTAATCCAACT
>JAJLXO010000217.1:0-17500 GCA_030571375.1 Botryozyma mucatilis | reverse complement strand
AAGGATTATTTATCGTTATTTTTAATTATTTATAGAAAATTATCAAAGTAAATTTCTTTGTTAAATTTTAGTATTTTGTTATTAAAAGTGGGAAGAAATATTTAAATGATATGAATTTTTCATACAAATTTAAAAGAAAAGCTTAGATGCATAATCGAATACACTTAATAATTTAAAGATTAATTGCACTAGTACTATAAAGTACTATAAAGTACTATAAAGTACTATAAAGTACTATAAAGTACTACAAAGTACTATATAGTACTTTTAACACCTTCTTAACCCTTTCTCCACCTGTGTAAACACTAATCTTTATATAAGTTAATACATTATAATCGGTTGTATTGAGTTCTGGAATGTGGATTCAAAGAACTTGTTTTAATGTTGATTTGCTGATAGATTATTAAGATTAATACTAATTACTCTTAAAACCCATGTTTACTATCAATTACTTTGTTCAAATCTTTATTATTTGCACAACTAACAATGAATTCACACTTTCGACAATCATACAATCGAAACTAAATTAAGCTATTAGTAATTTATACTCATATATTAGTAATATATTACTCAAAACATAGAGCATATTATTCAGAATATAATATTTATTAGTAATAATCAAACTTGTATTTGAGGCTGATCGCGAAAATTATCAAATGTAAACAAAATAATACAGATAAGGGTTAGATAAGGGCCTTTTATTCAACAAGGTATAAAAATAAAGAAATGAATAAGGAAAGAAAATCCATCTTAAAAGACCCTTGGCAAATATAAAAAAATAAAAAAAAAACCACAATTTGAAACATGTAAACAAATACATACAAACAAAAGATGACAAATTAGGTAAATTGAAGCTTTCTTTATGTATCATCCAATAGGAAATGATTACCAGACAAACAATAGTTTTTTAAACCACAAAACCAAATAGAGTATTTAATTTATCTTTTATGTATATATATATATCATTTAGAGCAAATATTGTATCAGTAAATGTAAATTTATACACACATATATATATATGTTTCATTTCCCTTTTTTTTTTTTTTTTTTTTTTTTTTTTTTTTTTTTTTTTTTTTTTTTTTTTTTTTTTTTTTTTTTTTTTCCTTTCTCTTCAAACATATCTGAAGATTTTAAAACGTTAAGTAAAATATATCCAAATTATAGAAGTATCAGTTTATTAAATATGCAAAACTATCCATTTCAAAAATATTTTAATGAGTCTTGTATTGATTTAATAAATCAACCTATTGTTTCAAATTCAATTGGATTATCAGATTATAGAAATTATGTTACTTCTACTAATAGTGTAAATAATTTTAATAATATTAATCCAATCAATAATAACAATGCTCGTACACCACCATATAGTGACGAATCTTATGATTCGTCAGAAAAATCAACTGAAAGTTCATCAGATTCAACTAGTCAAGTTGAAGATTTAAAGTTTTTTCTAACTACTGCACCTGCAAGTTGGCAAGCAGGACAAATTATTAGAAGATATCTTTTACCAAATGGTGAATATGTTTCTTGTGTCTTATGGAATAATGTTTTTTATATTACAGGAACTGATATTGTCAGATGTTTAGTATTTCGTTTTGAATCCTTTGGAAGAATTGTTACTAATCCTAAAAAATTTGAAGAAGGAATATTTTCAGATTTAAGAAATTTAAAAGTGGGTCAGGATGCTATACTTGAAAGTCCAAAATCACAATTTTTAGATTTACTTTTTAAAAATAACTGTGTAAGAACACAGAAAAAGCAAAAAGTTTTTTATTGGTATTCTGTACCACATGATAGACTTTTTTTAGATGCATTTGAAAGAGATTTAAAACGTGAAAGGGCAAACCAAGAGCCTACAACTGTTGCTAGATTTGAACCAGCATTGAGTTTTGTATATGATCCACTTTTCACTCTCTCGGAACAACTTGCCAAAGCAACTAGTAATAATAAAAAAAACAATTGCAATAACAACAGCAACAGCAACAGCAACAGCAACAATAACAGTGTTGGTCATACTAATGTTAATAATAATTATATTGATTATAATTATCAAAACATTAGTCAAAATAATAATCAGCCTAATTTATACAATGAATCATTGTTAACATTTGATTTGTTAAAAATAGACTCTCCAACTGCTTCACCGATTTCATCTCCCTATACTATGGATAATTTACCTTTAACGGAAAGAAATAAAAATGAAGTTGAGTTTAATATTCCTAATGCAAATGAAAATATAAATTTTTTTGAAAACAATTATAATTTTCCTGGATATGCATTAGAAACTACAAAAGAAGTTGAAGGTATTGATTTTGATTCAAATATTGATATTGACATGAGCTTTTATAATGATAGTAACATTTCCAATTTAAATCTCAATAATAATATAAATAGTTATAACTATTATTCAAACACAAACAATTCTATTCCTAATTCCAATGTTAATAACATTGAAACAAATTTCAATACTAACTCAAACCATGTTATAAACAATATGGATAAAATGGAAACTTTTTCAAATAATTATGCTAATAATCATGCTAATAATTATGCTAATAAGCATGCTAATAATAATGCTAATAATTATGCTAATAAGCATGCTAATAATAATACTAATAATTATGCTAATAATCATGCTAATAATTATGCTAATAATTATGCTTATTTATATTCAAATCAAAGACCTTATCATTCATCTCCGTCACTTCCGTTATCACCATATATTAATCCACAAGAATTATCATCTTCTCCATTGGACAGTAGTTCTGATATTTTTAAAGATAAATTAGATGGATTTAGTTCTTTAACTGATTTAAGTTTACACAATTGGTTATCTGATGATTATGCTTTTGATACTAAATCTCAATCCCAAACACGTATTTTTAATACTGAGTTTGGCTAATGTATAGTCATTTACGGGTATTTAAATAAGAGAAACTACGTTTACTATGTTTCTTTTGTTTATTATTAGAGTTGTATATACTGTACGTTTTTACTTTAGTTAGTTTACTATTCTATTATGTTTAGATTGTTATTAATTTTATATGCTCTTGATGTTTTTGAGTTTGTCTATTGTCTATTATTAATATACTGTATGTTTTTACAATAGAGTTATATTATACTTTATACTTTATACTTTATCTATCTTGTATGTGTATTTTATAAATTTGCAGTTAAAATTTAAACCCTATGACTGCAAACTTATATTAAATCCATCACTATGTCAATACCATTTTGGATATATTTAATCAGCCACAAAACAATCCTAGTTGCTCTCTGGTTACTTTTGTCTGAAAAAATTAAAATATATCCAATTACAAGTTTAAAAATATTCATCACAGTTGACTATTTTATATACAGTGAGAGTATACTCTATCAAAAGTATTTTAAATTGTATACTGTAGTAATCTCTAAATCATTCTATTAAAAGATATAGAAGCCCAGTGTAAACCTAATCCAGATAAATTTATTTCGTATTACATGGTTTTACATAATATAATCGTATCACTACGTAATACGATTATATTTCCAAGCTATTCATTACTAATCAACAATTGATTAAGTTCAAGTTTTTTCAAATATAAAGAAAAAAAAAATCAAAAAATCATCAAAATTAACAGAAAATGGACTCTATTAACCCATCAGATGTTTATAATAATAAAAATAAAAGCTCTAATAGTTTTTTCACGGATGATAAATTTATTCCAGTGCATCAGAAAGAGAAAATATTACAAATTGTATCAACAGATTCTTCTAGAACAGAATTAAGTAATTTTTGTACATCAGACGCTGAAACTAGAGAGGTACTTTTGTATGGTAAAGTGTTAAAATTAGAGGAAATGTTAAATAGTATGCAAAATAGTATTAAGGAATTAGAGAAAAAATGTAAATTAGATAGTAATAAATTAAAACCATTTATAAATAGATTTTTAGATTTTTATTTTTGGGATCCTACAAAATATAATATTATACTTTCTGAAGATTTATTATCAGAAAATTGTTTTAATTTAATGATTAAAAAAAAAATACTTGATTCTTCGTATTTAACAAATAATATGCTTGATTTAAAAAAATTATTTAAACTTCAATATTCTTATAAAATACCAGAATATAAAAAAAAAATTAAAACATCAAATGATATTTTATTTGCTCCTTTAGAAACATATACAAAGTTTTTATTTGGTGCTTTATATGATAAATTAGTTGCTGAAAGTGATGTAAATTATTTGCCTCTAATGAAACTTAGAGCTGCACTTACAAGAAGGTTTAGGTTTTCTTTACCTGATAAAATATATTCTATTGATAGTGTAACTAGAAGTAATTGTAAATTAACAGAAATACAAACTGACAGAAATATCACTCAATCATATTTCGAGTTTTTAAAGAATAATTTCCAAGATATTGATGATACCAATACTAATAGTGAATTAAATTTTGATCTTGTTTACAGTAAGAATAAGATTATTATTGATCAAGATGGTCTCTTAGTTGCGAAACTCGGTCCGAGTATTTTAAAGAGGTATTGATTATTGTTATTATTATATTATATACGAAGTATATAATATAATATTATGCTATACTATATTGTTATATTGTTATATTATATTATTATATTATTATTATTATATAGTATAAAATATAGTATATTATATTATTATATTATATTATTATATTATATTATATTATTATATTATTATACTATTATACTATTATTATATTATTATATTATTATTATTATATTATTATTATATTATTATTATATTATTATTATTATATTATTATATTTATAAATTTATTTATTTATTATATTATTATTTTATTATATTAGTATATTAGTATATTAGTGTATTTATTTATATTATTTATTTTATTTATATTTAATATTTTATTTTTATTATATTTATTATATTTATTATATTATTTTATTTATTTATTTATTTATTTTATTATTCTTATATTATTATTATACTATTACATTATTATACTCTAACATGCATCATATGACTTAAAGAAGTTTTCCTCCACATACTGATGTTCCAATTGATGGAGAATTAATTGATAATGATTTATCTCAAGAATCAGATGAAACCATAAAACGTCCATTGAAAAAGTTTCAAAATAAACGAAGGAAAGGTGAACAATAGGTTTAACTTATTGTGTATGTTTTTGGTTTAACTTATGTGTATGTTTTTGGTTTAACTTAATGAGTATGTTTTTGTTTTATCTTATTGTGTATGTTTTTGTTTAACTTATGTGTATGTTTTTGTTTTATCTCATTTTGTTATGTTTCTGTTTTTATGTCGAATTCTATGTTTCATTTTAACACCTGATTTTCTACTCTTTATGTATTTTTACTTATCTTTTAACTTGTATTATATAATAATATAGATGAATATGGGCTTTTGATATAATTACTATTTTGTCAAATAGGAATAATGCACATTAAAGAAAAGTCTGAACCTAATCTACACTATTAAATCATTTCAACTAGTTTAATTTAATGGATTCATGTTATATGGTGTTGATTTAAAAAGCGTTCATATGAAGTTGATTATTTACATACGATAATACAATAAGCGGTTTCCTAATTAATCAAAGTAATATAGACAAAAAAGTAATATGTGCATAGATTTATTTATTATTTACTGATAAAGTTAAGGTTAATTTTAAATTGTATATTTTGCTAGGTTTTTTTTTTTTTTAAAAAAAAAAAAAAAAAAAAAAAAAAGCATTTAATATTTATTGCTAGTGTGATTAGTTTATCATTGAGTTTTTAATCATGACCATTACTATATTACTATTAGATTATTTTTACGTGTTTTGGTTATTTTTATTTAGTATTTTTACTTTTTGTTATATCTTTTTATTAAAATTTATTTATTCAAAAATGGATTTATCTAAATTAGAAGCTACCTGTGATCAATGTGTTTATGTTGGTAGAGTTAAGATATTCAATATAATCTAATATATTATTATAATATACTAATACCCTATAATAAATTAATATCAATTATACATGGGAAAAACTATCTTAATTGGAAAAGTGATAATTAAATGTTAACTAAAAATTAAAAAACAAAGCATTTTATTTAACAAAGTAAAAATAATAAATATGTACATATGATAGGAATACTTTCTAGACATATTATGTTTATGTATGTCAATTTATCTATATGGTAAAACTACAAATAGTATATAATATGTATTTGATTGATATAAAGCATTTAAATATAGCATTTAATCGTGTAAATGTTAATATAGTGTATAAGAAATGATGAATGAAAGTAATAAATAAATAAATATATAAGTAAATAAATACATAAGTAAATAAATACAATAATACAATAAATACAATAATACAATAATACAATAAATACAATAATACAATACATACAATAAATATAGTAAATATAATAAATAGATAAACATAATAAACATAATAAATATAATAAATACAATAAATATACTAAATATAAATAATATAAATAATATACTAATATACTAATATAATAAAATAATAATATAATAAATAATAAATTTATAAATATAATAATATAATAATGTAATATAATAATCTAATACAATAAATAAATAATATAATAAATATAATAAAAATAATAAAAATAATATATTAAATATAAATAATATAAATAATATAAATAAATATACTAATATACTAATATAATAAAATAATAATATAATAAATACATAAATTTATAAATATAATAATATAATAATGTAATATAATAATATAATAAAATAAATAAATAAATAAAATAAATAAAATAATATAATAAATAAATAAATAAAATAAATAAAATAATATAATAAATATAATAAATATAATAAATATAATAAAAATAATAAAAATAATAAAAATAAAATATTAAATATAAATAATATAAATAATATAAATAAATACACTAATATACTAATATACTAATATAATAAAATAATAATATAATAATATAATAATAAATAAATTTATAAATATAATATAAATAAATAAAATAAATAAAATAATATAATAAATATAATAAATATAATAAAAATAATAAAAATAATAAAAATAATAAAAATAATAAAAATAAAATATTAAATATAATATAATAATATAAATAAAATAATATAATAAATATAATAAATATAATAAAAATAATAAAAATAATATAATAATATAATAATGTAAATAATATAAATAAATATAATAAAAATAATAAAAATAATAAAAATAAAATATTAAATATAAATAATATAAATAAATATACTAATATACTAATATAATAAAATAATAATATAATAAAATAATAATATAATAATATAATATAATATAATATAGATACTATAATAATATAATATAATATACAAATAATATACAATATAAGATATACTATTTAACACTATATAATATATACAAATAATAATATATACTATAATATAATAATATAATAATATAATAATATAATATAATACAAACAATAATACAAACAATAAATAACTCTACGTACAGATTTTTACTGCTCAATCTAACTTGCTAAATATTGGTTTTTCTTTATTGCATATTCACACATTTATTGTACTTTTTCATATATTCGTATATAATAGTAGATATTTGTAACACTTAGTACATTGTAGTCCCTTTTCAAATCTACATCTGTAAGATAATAAATTACATTCCCTAATATAGCGTATCAGACAAAATGGATAATTTGACTGAATTGCAAAATTCAGTAGATCAATTAGCTACTCAATTTTATTCTTCTATATATTTTTTAACTTCAAAGGCTGATTCTTTGGCTGCAGAAACTTATCCTCCTACAGCAAAGACCGACTCTACTGAGAAAAAGCCAAAAAAGTCCAAAAAGTCTACATCTACAAATAATGTAAATAATATAAATACAAATAATAGTAATAATAACGACTCAAATGGAAAAACTAATGGATACATGAACACCAGATCTTCTAGTAGACTTTCAAAAATAGCAAATGGAAGTACTAACGGAACAGCAAATGAAATAAATGAAACAAATGAAATAAATGAAAACAGTGGAAATGAAGACGAAGAAGATGATCAAGAGGAGGATAATATAAAAAACTCCTGTAAAGAATTAGCAAAAGAAGTTGTAAAAAAATCACAAGAAATTAATCTTCAAATTTCTTCTTTGCCAGGATATAATTCAACACAGGAAGAACAAATACTTCGGATAGAAAATTTACAAAATGATATTAAAAATGCACAGCTTTCATTGAAAAAAGCTCGTCTACGGAGAGATGAAATTTTAAATTCTGCTAATGACATTACGCTTTCTTTTGCTACACAGATATCGCATCTACTCAACTTGTGATTTATTATTATTATTATATGTATGTATATATATGTATATATATATATATATACATATAATAATAATATATATATATACATATATACATATAATAATAATATATTATAATTACATACGCAATTAGTTCTATCTAACTGGTTTTTAATACGCATTCACACATTAATTAAACTTTATATCAATATGCACTATTAAATGTATTGTATATTTATCTACACATACAAGTATAAAATATGAATAAAATAAATGTAAATGTATATTTAAATAATTATATATTAATGTACTACACTAATATACATAATATAATTTCTAAATCTAATATAATATAATATAATACAATATAATATAATATAATATATTATATTATATTATATTATATTATATTATACTATATAATTATCCTAATGAACATGTTCAGCCTTAGCATGGGCATGGGCATGGGCATGGTCATGTACATGACCATGACCATGTTCAGAAATTGAGCCATGTGACTCATGTTCATGGTCATGATGAGAAGGAATAGAAGTTTCAAGAACTCTCAATTTATAAACAGATCCACATTCCCAACATCTAGATGGTTGATCCTTAGTAAGTTTCATCCATTCAACAACATGTGAACCACCAGGTGAACCAGTACATCCAATTTGTCTAAGTTCAGAAACTGAATCAACAATAATTGGATCATTTAATGTTCCCTTACGAGAAGTATCTAACGGTCGTTGATCAAAAACATCAATACCAGCAAGTTTACCTAATAATTCATATCTTTCAACACCAGTTGCTTGTTCAATATCAGAAGGAATTTCACCATTAGCAGCACCAGGTCCATAAAGATCCTTTTCAGTTGCAACATCATCTAATGAAAATGAAATATTAGTTTCAGGAAATTCTTTACCAAGTTTTTCAACTCTTTCAGCAACATCTGATCTTAAAGTAGTAGGTGTTGGTTCATCTTTTAAAGTATTTTTATAGTATGAAAATTCACGTAAAATTGTTTTATTTCCATTACCACAACCACATTCTCCACCTCCACAAGTGTTTCTTAAAATTCTTGTACTTTTTCCAAAAATTTCAATTGATTTAAGGGCTTTTGATCCCCCACGTTTGTACAATTGTGAGAACATTTTGTATACTGATTAATAATTATTTTTAAATTTATTTAATTTATTTTATTTTATTATTTATTTTATTTATTTTATTTATTTTATTTTATTATTTATTTTATTTATTTTATTTATTTTATTTATTTTATTATTAATTATTATTTTTTACTCATACAAATTCGCCTTGGATGACAAATTTTCTTTTGTTGTTTTTTTTTTAGTGTACTTCCAATCAGTTTGTTTGTATTTGTTGGATTTTTATTTTTATTTACGAAATATTACTTGTTATTTACAGAGTATTACAATATATTACGATGTAATATATTGTAATATTATTAAAAAAATAATTTGTTTTTCCCGTTTCAATCCGATAATCACTCGATATTTCCTAAAATAGTAAATCTCTATAACAACAAGTAGCCAATAAAATATGTTTATTTTTCTTTCTTTTTTTAATATGTTAAATAAATGTTTTGTTTATATCTTTTATTTATTATGTACAATACCGGTCATGAATGACCGGTATTGTTTGGTGTTGTTATTTATTTATTTATTTTTTTTATAAGTACTATAGATAATGTAACAAAAATTTGAAAAAATTAATCACAAATATAATCATGTATATATGAAATTAATTTAATTACACTTTGTAGGAATGTAAATCCATTAACAGGAACTGATAAATAAATAAATATATAGTAAAATACATTTCATAATTAAAAACAATAATATACATAAATACATACCAAATAGTTACCAAATACTTAATATTAATAACAAAACACACTCAAGCAAACACATCCTCACTATCAACATCAACTAAACCACCTTCAAGTTCGCTAAATGCAGAGAAATGTGCAGATCTTTGCTTTGCATCATAATAACCCAATGGCAAGTCAAGTTTAAGATTATATTCACTCTTGGATGTCCATCCACCACCAGAAAATGCATAATTCCAAATTCCATTATCTGGAACCAAGAAAAATCCACTAATATTATTCGAAACTATCATTTGTCTTCTTCTTGTAAAATATCTCTTATGTCCAACCGGCTCTTCTGTTACCATATCCTTATTTTCAGATCCCCATTTTATTCCTGATTTAGTTGCATGCATAGCTGACAATGTAACACTACCAGGTGTAAAAGCAACTGTAACTGTAACACTAAATGCTTCATTCCATATATTCTTATGAGTCTTATTAATATGTGCAATAGTACTTAAATCAACTCCAGTTAAAAATGATTTACCACTTGCTGCAGCTGCTGCACTTGAACTACCTCCGCCAACTGTATGAATCCAACCAAGTGGCTCAAGTCCAGAAAGCATACCACTACTGTCTACTGAAGATGGTAAACTTTCAGCAAGCTCAACATTAACTGTTCCACCTCGTTGTGGAATCATAACAATACAACGTATCTCCTTAATTGAAGGGTTGTCTTTAGGTGATATACCATATAAAAACCCTGCCACAACTGCACGTAAATCTGAAATTTGTATAAACCGTTTCATTAAATTCTTTGGCATGATGTACGTAAATTCTTCATCATTAATTTCTCCATCATTTTCTTCCGTATCTGCTTCTTTTCTCTCTTCTTCTTCTTCAGCATCATCATAAGCTATATATACATTTTTAGCACGTTGAACAAGATTACCTGCCGCAACTGCGCGAGTACGCCATTCAGATTTAGATGAAAATGTATTTTGTTCATAATTACTAGTTGTAACAACATAAATTTCCTCTCCATGTGCATTAGTAGTTTTAGTTTTAAGCGCAGTAAGTTGTTGTGCTTGCTCTTGCATTTGAGCGTCACCTCCAGCTTCTCCACTTACTGCTGAACTTTCTAATCCAGCAATCTCTTGACGTTTCTGTGATGGTGCACGAATTTCTTGACCTAAGATGATATCACGAATTTCAGTTTGTGTCAACGATGCAACATTGACATTATTCTTTGCTCCATAATCTGCAAGAATTAAATCTCTTAATTGTACTTCAACCCTTGCCCATTCCTCATCTGTAAATGAAGGCCAAAGATGATTCTCCTTTGTTATTGCATGCTTATCAGGACTAAGTATCATCTTTGTTCTATCGATATTAACATGCAATGACCTTAGTATTAATATTAATCTCGAAAATGCAGTATATGGTGAAATTGTTTTTAACCAATCATCATATAAATGAAACATAACCATTTGAGGTTCTTTTGCTTTCAAAATCAAATCTGCAAGTTTCTCAACTTTAATTGCTGCCTGGAACGGTAATTGTAATTCAGATGGACGAATAGAAATATTTGGGAAATCAAGTAAATGAACTTCAAGAGGATCTAACATACCCTTTCTAGTTACTATAAGTTGTTTAGGTTGTTCTTCACTAGGAAGTGAACGGATTAATGCTGCAACTTCTTCAGCTGTCTTCCACTTGGCAAGCTGTGTTAAACGCTTCTGACCAGCCCAAACATCTTTATGAATAATTTTCAAAAACAGTTGTCCATTCCTAGGATTAAATATAAATATAGCACCATTAATAGGCTTGGTAACCAAATTTCCTTCAAATGTCTTATGTATAGTAACTCTGTAAACATTACTGTCATCAATAAAAAATTGCGTTTGATTTGAAAAAAGCTCCGAATAATTCTGTGAATTTAAATATTGCTCCTGTGGTTCAGAAGAATAAAGTTGTAAGGCTTTACGAATACGTTCCCGAAGCACATACAATGCTGGATTGGCCTTCATAATTTTGCTCATAGCTGTTTGAACTAAAGGTTTCAAACCTGGGAACCAATTACCATAAGCATCATATGAATTATATGCCAAATCTATACTTATCATTAATCCAGTAGGCGAAGGATATATACTAGAACTATCTGTAGTATAATCTAAAAATTTCGCCCTAGTATAACGAGATATATCATGTGAATCGTAATCTCCGTAACGCAACTGTATATCTATCCAAAATTTATTAGTTGCCCCCGCATCAAACACATCTCTTGTATCATGAAGTAATGACGGTTTTGAAACTCCCCATCTGTAAGTGGCAACCAATAAAATATCTGCACAGGAAGAATTCATTTTGTATGATTTTCTAGGATGAATAGCTTCCTTTTGAACACTTTCAATCTGAAGAGCCTCCATTTCCTGATCAAGAACTTGACAAATATCAAACACAACACTCTCATGGATTCTTTGCCATAAATGCGCACGGAAAATTTGAATAAGAGATATTTTCAAAGTAGGAATTTTACCATGCAAAAAAATACCTGTTAAGTCAAGCTGCACTAAGAAACCAACATATACATTTGCACGATTAATTGTAGGTGACCACCAAAGTGTAAAACGACGATTTGGAATTTGATTCAAACCAGAACGTTGTGCATTGGTAAGTTTTTTAAACTTCATTGAATCTTCAAATCCGCTAGCCTTTTCCCAAAATAAACCTTCCCAACTAGGAAATCCTGTAGCTTTGAAAAGGGTGTGCTCTAAAATTGTTTCAATTCCTCCAAGAGCTTGAATAACGTCCGTTCTATAAGCATTCAAATTCCAAAGCTTACCATCATGTCGCGCACTAGTCCACCAAAATGGATTATTTCTGACAATCGAATAAGCTTTAAACATTGCTCTAACACGATATCCTTTATCATATGCTAATGTATGTCTGTCCTTTGAGAAAATAGTATTAATACGAGGCAAACCTCTATTCCAAGAATCTTCTAATTCTTCTATAGTAATCCTACGATTCTGCGCAGCAGCTTCTTGCCTCCGTTGTGCATAATCCGCCCATACACGTTGTGAATCTATAAATTCAGACTCCCAAGTGGTTAAATATCTAAACACATTCGGAATTAGATGTTCATCGTCATGTGTCATACCTGAACGGAAATGAGTAATACCAGTATCAGTTTGCTTAGACCATCTTAAATCCGAAGCAGGAATTAAAATATGACTTGCAGAAAGTAACCCTAAACCACCCAACTCCCTAGGTGTATAAAAAACAGCAGGTGGGAAACGAGAAGGCATTTTTGAATTTAAACCAATCTTAACTCTTGTCTGAATCTTTGTCTCACATTTTACAAGTGTATCTAATAAGGCTTCAGAAGATACAGCCGCTTCACGATAATAAGTAAATAATGCTATTAAAGCAGTATTCCATTTATTTGCAATCTTTGAAAATGTAGTAGATCCAGAAGACATTAAAATCTGCCTAATTCTATTATTAAACTTTTGGATATGGTCTTCCGAAACCTGTAAAAATGCATAGGCTGTCCTTTCTTTAGTTTCAAAATTTATTAAACTCCAAACACTATCTTTTACCTGCGTATCCGTATCTACTCTACATTTCGGTAAAATTCTAACTTCAAATCCTAGCATTGAAAAAAGCAAATTTGGATTTTCTTTTGAGTAAACAGACACAAAACTGTCTTCCCAGTTAATAGTAGTAATTGATCGTGGAAGACGATTTTTTAACTCCCAGAAAACAGCACGTCCCAAGTTTACATCATGTCGCATTAACCGCATACGGCAATCTCTTGGCCAGCATTTTCTATTATTATATCCTATCACGTTTTCAAAATTTGGATCAGGATTTTCAGTTAAAAATCTTTGAGTTAATTCTCTAACTTCTTCAGCAGTAAACCTGAAAAACATATGAATTCTGTCAACATAACGGGAATATAGACGAATAGGGTGCGCATTTTCAGTTTTTAAATCCTTAAATTGTAAGAACCCATTTGGAGCTTGATATGGACCAGCTATTTCTTCAGCTCTCTTTAAACCTAAAAGCAGTAAATCAATCATTAGACCATAATATTGCATAATAAAAGAAGAAAATTGTAAACCACGAATTAAACCGTATCCATTAACATGATTCATATCTTTGTGGGAAATAGCTACATTATTCTTTCCTGACATATATTCTGCAAGAGCACCATCAAGAATCAACTTGAGTAATTTACTCAGCATTGTTAAATCAATCTTTTCAGCCATTTTATCTAATGTAGTTTCGATTAAAACATTGCATTCGCCCTCATCTGTTGACCAAACATTTTCAACATTATTAATTCCTTGACACCATTTATATACAAGCAAAGGAGGAACCTCTGAGTCAGAAGGTTTGACCCAATTAGGAAACAAATTCCTCTTATCTGCTTCAAACCAAAGATACTGATCTAAATAACCATCTGTAATTTTTTCTAAAGGATCCACATCGTAAACTGGATTAATACTAGAATAATGATCCATCATTTCTAAACCAACTTCTTTGAAAGCACGTTGTGTAAGCAATAACCGCTTTATTCTAGTTAAACAATCATGAGGATTATCATAAGCTTGTTCAATAAGAGCCAATTCCTCTCTTTGAGATTGATTTAACCGTCCTTTTACTGAATAAGCATCTTTAAGATGTTCTAATGCAAGTACTAAAAGTTTGGTGTCATGTTTATAAGATAATGGAGGAAATGGAATTGGAGCGAAATGTCTTGATTCAAGCCAATGCACCATAGTAGAGTAAATGGCAACAGCATCCTCTGATGAAATGTAAGGCCCATCCTTAAGATAATTAGCTTGTCGTTCCTGTTCTGCTTTTAGCCATAATCTTGTTAATCTTCCAAGATTTTTCCGAGCAACTGTCTTATCAACAGTAGCACCACGCCTTAACCTTTCGCGATTATAATGTGCTACAGCAATCCAGTTATCAGCTTTCGCCTTAACATAACGTAAAATAATAGCCTCAATAGGAGCAGGCAATCCAGGAACTTTCCAAGGAATATTTGCTTTCCAGCAACGCCAAGCCTCTGAAAGATGTTGCAAAATAGTTTTTGCCTTGTTTTGCTTTATTCCTTCTGGAATCATATCAAGTATATCATTCATTACTGAAGCACGTAATTCAAGATCATAATAACTTTCCACACGCTGTTTAGTAATTGTTTTGGCAATACCCTTTGAATGTCTACCTTCAAATTGACGAGCAAGTAAGTTTCCAAGCCATCGCTCTAAGAGCGGTATAATACCTCTTAAGAAAAACAGCCAAACACGCCAGGCAGGTTGCCAAAATCCGCAACCTGGACCTTTTCCAATGACAACATTAAACCTATAATATACAACATGCTTAAAATCCTTGCATGTTCTTATTTGATGCATAACCTTATATTTATATCGATAAATACCAGTAAGCTGGCCTAAATGATTTAAAATATAGTAGATTCCATCTGAAAGTTGGAAAGCATCTACATTACCAAGACGATATTGAACTTGTGCATCAACAAGAAGTTTAGTGACACGTAGAATCTCCCGCATAAGATGAAATGCATTACCAAATCTTGAACGCTTACGTTCTTTTGTGGTGAGCGTTTTTGTGGGTTTTAAATTAAAATTGTAATCAAGATGAAGATATGTTAAACCTTTTCTATGAATAAGCAAATTAAGCATATTATGTCCCTGTCGACAAACTTGTAAACCAGCTTCAACCCAGTCAACAGTTGTCTGTTGAAAGAACTTAGTATTGCGAAGATTTTTAATTAAGTTTTGTTTACGTTGGGGTTTTCCAGACCGGCTGTGTAGTTCATTTAAAACGTAAGTTTTTAATAGTTTTTGATAAGAGACGCGAACTTTTACGGGATAGCCAGTAGGGGGGTGATGAAGATACCAATGTTTGCCAATAGCTATATCTTGCGCACGAGACATGCGTCCAGACCGTTTGTTAAATGGATATGGAGCAGACAATAAAGAAATAGCTGAAGAAGTGTGCTTACCAGAAATTTCAAAATTATCAAGAAGCGCACTCATACCTTTAGGTAATTCAAAGTTTACTTCGTTTTCTTGTGATTCGGTATTTTTTATATATCTTTTGTCAATATTATTTCTGTCATTATTTAGTTTTTTAGTAGAGGAAGATATTAGTCTAGAAGAAATTGGATTTATAGATTGGTCAAAATAGAAAGTAGGAAGATCATCATCTTCTGGTGGAAATACAACAACGGATAATGGATAAGAATACCAATCTATTTCAACGGAATAAGGGCGTGAGTTGTAAAGTTGAGGGAAAGCTATTCTATATTCAGTTCGAATTGGACATCTGAAAATAATTCTATCAAGTGAGTTGAATTCATCAAAATCTTCACCTGCATCATCTATATCCTTGTATAATTTTTCAAATTTAGGACCACCTGGAATTGCCACATTAAGTGCTTTCGCAGTGAAAAATGATTTTATGTTGAAAAGAAATTGTCTATTAGGATCTTCAATATCTGGAATTATTGGAGTTGCAAGACGATGTAAGGTTGACATTTGATGTAAATCAAGTGCCCATTTTTTATATGCAGAACCAGATATGTGAGAATTTTGTGCATTTATATCATCGTCGAGAGGACGGGGATCATAAAACCACTCATAAACAGCTGAATCTTCATCTTCATCAAGATCCAATTGTACTGCTTCCAATGGTTCTACATCTTGTATATTTTCTGACCAATCTAATGGTGGTTCTTCATCATCGAATGGGGGAAATCTCATACGTTTAAAATGTCTTCTATCACGCTTTTCCCGTCGCATTGCAATCCACATTGTAGCCCATTGTGCAATGTACACTGGAGGAATAACACGAGGAATTTCTGAGACAATAGTAAGTGCGCCAGAGATATGATAAATTACTTTAACTTCACGAACTTGTTCCCAAGGTTGAGGCATATTTTCAATAAGTTTTAATACGGCATGTGGTACAAATTTAAGAGCTCCCAGATAGGCACGCTTATCAGCAGCAAATTTTTTAGAAGACATATCAGCATGATCGTGCATAATTTTTCTTAAATGTTCTGGTGGCATTTCTGGTTTTGTATTAGGATGGACATATGAAGATTTTGAATTACTGCTTGTATATTTTCCAAATTTAGATTTTTGTAAAATGAGCCATTTTCGTTTACGTTCTCGAAGTTTTGATAAACGTTGTTCCTCAATTTTAGATTTTTGATCATTTGACACAGAAAGTTTCTTAGAAGGAGGAGGAGGAGGAGGTGGTGGTGGTGGTGGTGGTGCCTTTATAGTAGAGTTGTTTTGAGACAGTGATAAAG
>JAJLXO010000216.1:37570-55934 GCA_030571375.1 Botryozyma mucatilis | reverse complement strand
TATTAATATTATAAATAGAATAAATAAAATACAAATAATATGTTATAATTATTTGTAAAAAATTTATATTTATAATTGTTATTTTTGCCAGTATTTTTTTTCAATTTATATCAACAATAATATTATACAATCACTTTTATCATAGAATCCTTTACCTTACTGACGCATTGGCGTATCAATATGTGAAATATATTGATTTTGGGTAATATTCAACTATAATTACAAGCAGTTATATATAATTATTATTAATATATTTGATAAATTATACTATGTATATGTAAATAAAATTTTCTATTTTTCACTGCACTACATGTATTTATATATTATTTTAAGTTATGTCTAGAGAAATAAAATGATATCATAAATTAAAATGATGCAATTAGTAGGATGATGTAATAAATTAGAATGATGTAATAGATTAGAATGATGTAATAAATTAAAATGATGTAATATATTAGAATGATGTAATGAAACTATTAGAAATACATTATTTTAAATTAAGTCCCCAATGAATTTGTAGCTTTAGTATTGTTTATGCGTATTACAAAGTAATTTTTGAGTTTAATATGTTACCCTGCTATGTGGTCTTGCCCCCCTACTATTTTTCTCTGGGGGGCGACGTGGTCTCGCCCCCTAGGGGGCGAGACCACACGGCGAGACCCAGCTTCGTCGCCGGCAACACTATATGTAATACATTATATTCCTAACAAATAGAAATAATGTTTACCTTTAGAAATTGTATTAAAAAATAAATATAATTCTTTTTTAATAAAGATATTATTTTCAATTCCACATTTATTTATATATTTATTTATTTATTTATTTATTTATTTATTTAATAATGACTTATACTTATAAAATTTAAAGTTATAATGTCGCAAATTATTCTTTATTAATTAGAATAAATAAATAATTCTTATCTCTATTCGTAATTTATTCTATTTTAGGATAAACCCTGAGTAATATTAATTTAATTAAATTTAAGAGTTATATTAATTAATTAACCTTTTAATTCTTAAATGGTTAAGTTTTTTTTTTTTTTTTTAACTTTTTAAACATTTTAAAGTTTTAAGAATATTTATTTTAATTTAACTTGTTTATAATAGAGTAGAATATACATAGTTTTGTAACATTTTATAGATAAAATTTATATACATTTATTTAGTAAAGATTGTTATTTTTTTCATTTATTTAGTAAAGATTATTTTTTTTTTTTTTTTTTTTTTTTTTTTTTTTTTTTTTTTTTTTTTTTTTTTTTTTTTTTTTTTTTTTTTTTTTTTTTTTTTTTTTTTTTTTTTTTTTTTTTTTTTTTTTTTTTTTTTTTTTTTTTCTCATGTCTGAACAAACAGTACGTAGAGCTAGTAAGGCTGGATCTTGGTATGCAGCAGAAAGAGTTGTTTTGGAATCACAGATTCGTAGTTTTATTGCTGAAGCTAAAAGGGATGATGATTTATTAGATGAAAATTTAAATAAAAAATTTGATAATAATATTAATAATTCAACAATGTCTGGAAGTAAAATATCAGGTCAATGGCCATCAGGAAGAAGTATTGTAGTACCACATGCAGGATATAGATTTTCTGGATTTACAGCAGGTTCATCTTATAGAAGTTTATTAGAATATTTAATTCATAATCCATTAGGAAAAAAAATTAAACGTATATTTATTTTAGGACCAAGTCATCATGTTTATATTGATGGTTGTGCATTAAGTACATTTACACATTATGGTACACCATTAGGTAAATTACCAATAGATAGAAAAATTGTAAAAGAATTAATGTCAAAATCATTTTCAAATGATAGATCTAAAAAAATAAATTTTTTAGAAATGAGTCATGATATGGATGAAGACGAACATTCAATTGAAATGCAATTACCATTTTTAAGATATATATTAAATTTAGTTGAAAAAATTCGTAAAGAATTAAATGATAAGGATTATAATTTTAAACCGATTTCAATTGTACCAATAATGGTTGGATCAATTAAAGGAAAATCTGAAAAGGAGTTTGGTAATATTTTAAAAGAATATGTAAATTCAGATGAAAATGGATTTGTAATTTCTACAGATTTTTGTCATTGGGGAACTCGTTTTGATTATACATCATTTACAAGATATCCAAATTGTGAAGAAATTATTAAATTAAATGTGAAAAATATTAAATTTATATTAAATACTGGTAATAATATTCAAAATATATTAGAAAAAGTTGATATTTATAAATCTATAAAATATATTGATTGTCAAGGAATGCGGTTACTTTCTTTAGGGGATCATGATAAATGGTTAAAATATTTAAAGGATACTGGAAATACAATTTGTGGAAGACATCCATTAGGTATTATGCTTTGTGCATTATCAAAAGATAAAAATGAAGATAAAAATTTGGAATCCAATGAAACTCAAAAATCAGTTGCAAGATTTAAATGGCTTCATTATGAGCAGAGTAGTACTGTGAGATATCTTTCTGAATCATCAGTTTCGTATGTAGCTGGATATGTTGAATAGATATAATTTATAACATTTATAACATTTGTAATATATTACAACAATATATACTCCTCACTCATTCTACAAATAAGTCCATTTTTTAAATTGACCGGCAATTTGTCGAAGTTGAGATAAAGTTACATTAACCTTATACATTGCTCCTGAAGATGATAAAGAAATAGCTGGAGCAGCAGAATTTATTGTTGAAATATTATCAGAAAATGAAGTTGATGAAATTAAACCCATTTCTAAAAGATTTTCCCATGATTTTAAACATGCTCTTTGAGGGAATATTTTAAAACCAGCACCTAAACCTAATGAATCAATTAAAGCAGCTCTAGATTTTAATTTTTTAAGAGTATTTTTATTACTATTATTATTATCATCATCATCATCTTCAATCAATTCATTCGAAAAAATTGATAAACTATTAATTGAAGTTGATTTTGAAGAAAGTGTATGTCTAAAAGAATTTGCTAAAGATAAATATTCATTATATGCAATTGAAAATGATGTTGATATAGAATCTGAATGACATATTCTTGTAGCAGCAATTAAAATTTGTAATTCTAAAGAAGAAAGTTCAGTATTTAAATTTGAAATTGATGGATAAAATTTAATTGGATAAATAGCATCTAAAGGATTTTTAGTAGTATAAAATGATTTTTCAATTAAAAGATTTTTTAAATCATAATCTAAATTTTTATTAATACTAGAATTTAAAGATTCTTCACAAATTTCTCTAAAATCATTTAAATTAGATGGTGCAAATACAGTTAATATTCTTCTAGAAAATCTTGATAATACTCTTTTTTCTAATGATTCAACCCAAGTTAATAAAGTTGTTACACAAACTATACATAAATTACCATTAGTTGCTGCTGTATCAAATAAAGTATATAATAAATTTTGACGTTTATTTATTAAATTTTCTGCTTCATTTATTATTATTATAGCTTTTTTATCTGATAATAAATTTGGAAGTGCTAAGGATAAACTATCGATTGATCGTTTAGAATTTTCTGATAAAGAATCTGATCCCGGTCCAAGGACCGGGTTCAGATTCTGATCAGGAACTGGAGTTTGTAAATCACGAGCAATTTCTCTTAATACTGCACGATCATCACCTAACGAAGCGTCTGCAAATACGATTACAACTGATCCTTTCTCAATTTTTAATTTTATTTCTTCATCAGAAGTTAAATCTTCTAAAGTGTTTTGTATCAGCTTTGATTTTCCTGCACCTCTTGGTCCTAAGATTAGAACTGATTGTCCTATACCGTATTCGATTGTAGATAAAAATATATTTTTTAGATCCGATTGATTCTGCATGTTGTTGTTTTTGTTGTCGTTGTTGTCGTTGTTGTCCTTTATGTATTGGTTTATTTTTTTTATTTTATTTTTGTTTTTCTTTTGGTTGCAATGGATTAATAACAGTATATATTATATGGTAGTATATAGTATAGTATATAGTATATTATATAGTGTATTATATTGTGTTGTGATGGTCATGAATATTTTGTAAGTCCTGTAAATTGGGTGTAGTGGAGGATTTAAAAAAAAAAAAAAAACACAAACAACATAACACAACAACATAACACTTAAATCAAACACTTAAATCAAACACTTAAAAATCAACAATGACAACAATCTCCCTCCCTGACAATGTGGTACATACCCTTGTGACTGCAAAATATCTGCATTTAGGAACAAGTTTAAATGATATTCCACATGTAGCTCTAATGAGATTTATATATCATGATGGAAGAATAATTGTTGTACTCGAAAAAAATTCAACTACAGCTCATAATATTACAGGAAATTCAAAAGTTTCAGTATTAGTTCATGATTGGACAAGATCTAGATTAGCAGGAAATAATAATTCAAATACAAATAATAATCATGGTAACTCTCTTGAGGAAATACTTTTACAAATTAATATGGATCAACTTAGTGCTTTGTCTATTACTTTACAGGGTAATGTGAAAATTATTACTGATGAAAAACAACGTCAAGATTGGATTGGAAAAATGTATAGGGAATATGAATCCCAGGGCTCTACTTGGAATACAGGATCGGATTCGGTTGTTGTTGATATTGAGATTGTTTCTGCTCGTGTTGCGGATCTTTCTTGTAATCGGTTGAGTGATATAACTACGTAGCACATACGCATTTTACATATATACCTGCATACGAAGTATGTAGGTATATATGTTAAATGTGTATGTGTAGGTACATGTACATGTACATGTATATGTATATGTAAATGTGTATGTGAATGTGTATCTACATGTATATGTAAATGTATGTGTATCTACATGTATATGTAAATGTATGTACATGTGAATGTAAATGTATGTACATGTGAATGTGTAGTTTATTATAATAGGTGGATTTGCTAGTTATCTGTAATAAATACATCACATACCTACATACGAAGTATGTAGGTTTGTGATGTATATAAATATATAAATCTGTATGTATATTTACTAGTATATTTTAAATACATACTTACAAACTTCGTATGTAAGTATGTATACTAGTATACTTTAAATACATACTTACATACTTCGTATGTAAGTATGTATTTATGTAAGTATGTAAGTATGTGTTATATAATTACATCTCCTCTGGCACAACATTGGCCACCTTTGTACTAAAATCAATAGCAGCCCTTACCAAAGGCCTAATAGTTGCAATTTCTAAAGAAGAAACACCATCCATTTGAATAAACTCACCAACAATAGAATCTAAACCCCTTCTAACTTTTACATTTCTTGCATCATTAATATCCCTTAATAATTGTCTTATAATACTAGGATTTTGACCAGCAGCAGCAAAATCTTGTCTTATACCAGTACATGATAATAATTCATGTGATATTTCATAATATCTTAATGGCAATTTATTTGTAAATACATTTATATCTTTAATTTCTTGTTCTAATATTTTTTCTAAATAAGATTGATATAGCCAATTGGGACAAACTACGTTACATCTTCCGTGATTACGTAGTAGTATAGCAAGCCATAGGGGTACTTTGTTTCGTTTTCTGATTTGGAATTCGTTTGTGGTTGACTGATTTTGTATCATCTTTAATTGTATTGTATTTATTTATTTTGCATACGCAGTATGTAAAATAAATAAAGCAATAGACATACATACACACACATATATATACACATACATACATGTTTACATGTATGTATGTGTATGTATATGTATGTATGTATATACACACAAACAACGTTAATCACATATACAAAGTATTGATATAAACATACAAGTATTAACTATAAGCACACACTTGTATACTACGTATACAAGTGTTAACTACAAGTGTTAACTATAAACATACACTTGTATACTACGTATACAAGTGTGAACTACAAGTGTAGATAGAACGCACCCCTATCAAAGATATCCGATCCAATCTGCGTCTTGGAACAATCTCCACAATTGTGGATTCGGCAATAAACGCAGACTCGGCAGCAGATATTCCTTTTGTGAGTTCCTGTGGAAGAGACATGGGAGATATGAAAATGTGTATATAAGTGTATATGATTATAAAGTGTATATGATGTTATAATATATATAATACGGTATAGTATATAATTATTTAAGCTCGCAAGCAATAGATGAATTAAATAGGGTAATGTAACTAACTATAAATCGCATACTATTATTTATTGTATTATTTATTAGTATGTATATTATGTACACTAAAAGATGATTGTATATACATAGCACTGTATAGTCAGTATGATATCATACTGACTATTGTGTATATTATATAGTTTATAAAGTATATAAAGTATAATGTATAGTGTATAGTGTATAGTATATGTACTATATAATATACTATATAATATACTATATATTATACTATATATTATACTATATAATATACTATATATATATTATACTATTACATATGCTATTATATGGTATATACGATCTTGTGTATGTAATAGTATATTATATTATATTATATATATATATATATAATATATATAATTACTACACCATTTACATATTATACATGTTTTGTATATAGTATAGTATTTTTTATAGATGTTATGCTATTATATATTCTATTATATTATATATATATATATATATATATATATATATATGCTATGTATGTTATTCTATTATATATTTCATTATTTATGCTATTTATTATTATATGTATGTATGCTATGTATGTTATGTATGTATGCTATACTATCATATACATTTACATATATATTATATATAGATTTATAGTATATTATATAACAGTATAGATTTATACAATTATATAGTATACGTAGTATACTATATAGTATTTCGTACACAATAGATTTCATTATATAGTATGGCATATAGTAAATAATATATACTATATACTATTTAGTACATAATATATTATGTATATTATATAGTATACGAAGTATACTATATAATAATATATTATGTATAGTATATAGTATATTATAAGTACATAATAGATACTATATTACATAGTATACAATATAAAATATTTTAACTACAATTTATTTAGTATACTATTTTATAGTATACTTTTATTATATAGTATACGAAGTATACTATATAATATACTGTATAATACACATTTATACATACTATAGATGATCCTATAGTAAATTACATAGTAAATTAAATAGTAAATATTGTATACTATAAATATACTATATAATACAATTTATATTATAGTAAATCATATAAATATTGTATACTATACATATTATACACTACAAATTTTATAGTATGTATAGTATATACTATACATATTATAAGAAATTATATTATATACTATATAATATACATTTACACATACTATAGTATGATACTATAGTAAATTACATAGTAAATTACATAGTAAATTACATAGTAAATATTGTATACTATAAATATTATATAGCATACATATTATATACTATAAATATACTATATAATACATCTATCTATACATGCTATAGTAAATTATATAGTAAATGTTGTATAGCGTACATATTATATAGTATACTTCGTATACTATATAATATACTATATATACCATATAATATACTATATATACCATATAATACACATTTATACATACTATAGTGTACATACTATATAATATAAAATATATAGTACGTATTATATACACTTTGCACACTATAAAATCTATCATATAGATGTATAGTATATTATACAATTACATTATACAATTATAAGAAATTATATTATATTTACTATATAATATAAAATATATAGTATACGATTTTATAGTATACTTTGTACACTATAAAATCTATTATATAGATGTATAGTACATACTATACAATTATATAGTATACGAAGTATACTATATAATTTATACTATATAATTGTATACTATATAATCGTATATAATTACTAATATACATCCATTTGCCCTTCCCCACACTCAAAGTCATCTCTACCCTTACTAAGCAAAACACAATAATTACTAATAAACTCCCAATACTGAGTAAGAAATACATAATTTACGTAATAAAACTACAATATTACATAATACGGGCGTTCGGAGAAACTCATTGTTTTGATTTGAATTATTTATTTATTTAGGATATAAAAGGGCTTTTTTTTATTATTTACTATAGTTTATTTACTATAGTTTATTTACTATAGGTTATTTATTACTACAGGTTATTTATTACTATAGGTTATTTTACTATAGGTTATTTATTACTATAGGTTACTATTATAGATTATTTCTTACAAAAGTTTTATTGTTTACTATTAGGTAAGTCAGAATTTGATATAGTATGTGATATGGATTTAAGTGGGAATGAATGATGCTGTAGATAGGAAAATAGGTGATAATGTGCTATAATACGCAATACGCAATAATAGGCAATAATAGGCAATAATAGGTGGCAAATATTCTATAATAATATGGTATATGCTATAATAGATATATGGTTTATATGCAAAAAATATATATATTGCATATTATAGCATTTTTATAGCATTTATATTGCATTTATATTGCATTTATATTTGCATATATATATATATATATAAATCATATATATATATATGCAAATATAAATGCAATAATACGCAATAATACGCAATAATAGGTGGCAAAAAAATTAATGTGCTCTATGCTCTATGTTAAATATCTCAATGCTTTATTATGATTTAAATACTCTATATTCTCTCATTCTAAATAGGTGGCAATTATGCAAAATTAATACTCTTATGCACTTTCATTGTTTATAGTTGTGGTATTTTGTATTATACAGAATATTATATTAAGAATATCTTACACTATTCACCTTCCACTTATTTCTAATATATTCTATACTTGTTATTATATATTACATTATATACGAAGTATATAATGTAATATATTATATAGTATATTATATAGTAATTATAGTATATTATATAGTATAATATATAGTATATATAGTATATTATATAGTATATATTATATAGTATAATATATACTATAATATATACTATAATATATACTATAATTTATAGTATATATATATATTATATTCTATATTACATTATATACTTCGTATATAATGTAATATACTTCGTATATAATATATAACTAACTCTTAGAATGTCAACCTTCGCCGGCCAAGACAAATTGGCTAAATTGCCAATTCCACCCCTAAACGATACTTGCGAAAAATATCTATCAGTACTAAAACCACTTCAAACCCCCGAAGAACATGAAGAAACCAAAAACGCAGTTAAAGATTTCCTAAACAGACAAGGTCCATTTTTAGATGAAAAATTAAGAAAATATGCAAAATCAAGATCATCATATATTGAACAATTTTGGTATGATTCATATTTAAATTATGATTCACCAGTTGTTTTAAATTTAAATCCTTTCTTTTTATTAGAAGATGATCCTGCTGCTGGTGGTTCTGTATCAATGATTCAAAGAGCTGTATCATTAATTATGTCTTCATTATCATTTGTAAGAGCAATTCGTCGTGAAGAATTACCTCCTGATACAATTCGTGGTAATAAACCTCTTTGTATGTATCAATATTCAAGATTATTTGGTACTGCTAGAATTGCTTGTGAAAATGGTTGTGTTATGCAAACTGATGCAACTTCAAGACATATTGTAATTGCTGTTAGATCACAATTTTATTGGTTTGATGTATTAGATCAAAATTCTGATTTAGTTCTTACTGAACAAGATTTAGCACAAAATTTAGAAACAATTTTAAATGATGCTCAAAATATTAATATTGCTGAATCTGCAAAATCTGCTGTTGGTGTATTAACTTCTGAAAATAGAAGAATTTGGGCTCATTTACGTCAAATTATTACTCGTGAAAACACTGATGATCCTGATTATGATCCAAATAATAGTGAATGTCTTCATATTATTGATTCTGCTTTATTTGTTGTTTGTTTAGACTCTGTAGAACCAAATACTCCTTCTGAATTAGCTCAAAATATGTTATGTGGTTTATCAATAATAGAAAGAGGTGTTCAAGTTGGTTCTTGTACAAATAGATGGTATGATAAATTACAAATTATTGTTACAAGAAATGCTCATGCTGGTATTAATTTCGAACATACTGGTGTTGATGGTCATACTGTTCTTAGATTTGCTTCTGATATATTTGCTGATTCAATTCTTAGATTAGCTCGTTCAATTACTGGTAAAGCTCCATCAATTTGGGTATCTGATTCACCTGATCCTTCTAAAAGAGATCCTGCTTCATTTGATAATATTGCAACAATACCAAGAAAATTAGAATGGAAAAATCTTTCTCCAGAGGTTACTGTAGCTTTAAGATTTGCTGAATCAAGAATGGCTGATTTAATTCATCAAAATGAATTTGAAATTTTAGATTTTAGATATTATGGTCAAAATTTTATTAAACAATCTGGATTCTCTCCTGATGCTTTTGTTCAAATGGCTTTTCAAGCTGCTTATTATGCTTTATATGGTAATATTGTTTGTACTTATGAGCCAGCCATGACTAAATATTTTTTACATGGTAGAACTGAGGCTATAAGAACTGTATCTGAGGAATCTGTTGCTTTTGTACGTAAATTTTGTGAAGCTGCTTCTCCAGAGGTTAAAATAGAACATCTTAAAAAAGCTTGTGAAGCACATTCGGCAAAGACTAAAGATTGTGCCCAGGGTTTAGGTCAAGATCGACATTTGTATGCCTTATTTTGTGTTTGGCAACGACAAGCTCAAGGTTTATTAGATGATGAAGTTGATGAAAATACAATTAGTCATAAAATAGATAATGGTAAAGATATTGATGAAAATATTATTAATAATAATAATAATAATAATAATAATAATAATATTGATGAAGATAATGATGACTCAGTATCTGTTGGTTCATACTCATCATGTGATACTAATGAAGAAGATTTTGATCTTAGAGATATGCCAGCTATATTTGCTGACCCTGGTTGGAGTAAATTAAATAATACAATCTTATCAACATCAAATTGTGGTAATCCAGCACTTAAATCATTCGGCTTTGGTCCAACATCACCTGAAGGCTTTGGATTAGGATATATTATTAAGGATAAAAGTATATCAGTATGTGCATCTTCTAAACATCGACAAACAAGAAGATATTTAGATACTCTACAAAATTATCTTTTAGAAGTTCGAAATGTTATTAGAGCTACAAAGCGTGCATCTGAGAAAACTCATAATAAAAGTTCTACAAGAGCACGTGAAGGAGAAGAAGAAAATGAAAATGGACTTTCCAGAATTAACTCCTTGTCAAGAAATTCATTAGGTGCCAGCACCTCAACATTAAATTTACGTGGAAGAGTATTGGATCCAACTGTTTCATTCTCTTCAAATGTTGGTGATAAAATTAATTCATCTGATGGTAAGAAAGTTAAAGATGTTGATTCTCCATCTAGTGATTCTGCTGGTGATATGTTGTCTGGGTATGGATATTTTGATATGGGAGAAATGGAAGCACTTTTACGAGAAATTTCACATACACCTCATACTCGTACACCACATTCTCGTACCCCACATTCAAGAACACCTGGTACAATGACACCTGGTGGTTTATTAGGATTAAGACCTTTATCTAGATTCTCTTCTCATACTAGCAATCATTTACCTATGGGTGTCGGATTAGGTGATGTAGTGATGACATCACCTAATCATTCTCCATCAGCTTCAGGAGCCTCTACACCTAAAACTGGAACGGGAAGTGGTAGTAAATCTAGAGGATCTAAACATCATTCTCATCATCATGGACATAGCAGTCATGGTCATAGTTCACATATACATAGCAGTCATGGTCATCATCGTTCTCGTAAGGATGAAAAGAAAAGAGATGTTGGTCGAAGATTAAACTTAGTTGATATATAAGTTAATCATTCTATTTATTTACATTTTTGTATTTGTTATTTGTTGTTTATTATTTCGTCAGTTATTTATTATTCGTCAGTTATTTATTATTTCATCAGTTATTTATTATTTCGTCAGTTATTTATTATTTATATTATCTTTACATACTATGGTATGTGAATTCAAATTCATTGCATTGCAGTGACAATAAATAATATAATATAGCTATTTTTAGTCATTATAAGTCATTAGTTTATGTAAATTTTATTTATTATTCACCATATAAAAATTTCAATCTCAATTAAAGGAACATGTATTTTTCGACCACCTCCTAGGAAAGTCCATATTTTTTTAAATGGTGAAAATGCAATAATTGTATTCTCTTGTATTAGATTACATAATTTTTCTTTTGAATTTAAATTTGGATTAAAATTTTCTAAATTATTTAATTTATTTATATTTAAAGGATGCCATGGACTTGTATATGGTGTTAAAACGCAATAATCTGAAACACTACAAGTTGTTGCAAAGAGTCCTAAAAGGATAAGGGAACAGTAGATACTGTTTGTTAATAATTATAATAATAATAATAATAATAATAACAATAATAAAATAAAAACATACCAGGGACGATGAACTAATAGTAAAGAAACAACAAAAAGAAACAAAAACAATGGAGAAGCAACTGAAGGTGGAAAAAACACCAAAAGTAGAAAATACCGTATGCAGAACATGAGTGACTACAGATGAAGAGTGAGATAAAGTGTGATTTATAAATAGTGAATACAATAGATATGCACAATAAATATGCAAAATAAATATGCACAATAAATATGCAAAATAAATATGAACAATAAATATGCAAAATAAATATTCAAAATATAAACAATAATATGCACAATAATATTCAAATGATACAAAACATAACTACAGCTTTACAGTTAACATGTGTTTCGTATTACACAGTACAATACAACTATATACATATTAATACCAAATAAACCACAAATAAACTATAATTTGTCTTCTATCTCAATTATAGATAATTTTAACTGTTTTTTAACAAATTTACCAAACTTTATCAATGATTTTTTAAAAATCTTTATAAAAAATCATAAAAAATCTATAAAAATCTTTTAATCCCTTCTTAATTTACTCCCTAAATAGATAATTCTGGTTTAATTCCTTCCTAATTGAGAATATTTATACTAAAATAAACCTTCAAATTTTATTGTTGTCATAGCAATTGTCACTTTTACCGATTTTGCAACGCAATTATTGTCTTTCAGGGTAATATTCTGTGTTGTCATGGTAACTCTAGTTCTATGATTGTTTATAAAATTGTTAAAAGTTGGTAAATAATATTTTATTTAAACATTATTGCAATTTATTGCAATTTATAGTAAATATAAAATTTATTTTATAGTTTAAAGTATTACAGAAGGTGAGAAATTATAAGATTTGATTGAATTTTTTAAATCATTGTTAATTTTTGTTTTTTTACGGTTTTTTTACGATTTTTTACGATTTTTTAGGCTTTTTAGGCTTTTTCCAATTTTTTTATTAATATAAACTAACATTTGGTTTGATGTTTAAGATTACAACAATTACATCTTCTCACTGTTATTGTAAGTTTCCTTGTTCAATGAAAATTGTATTATTTCCTGTGAATTCTATATACATGGTTATTCTGTGTATTACATCATTCAGTTAATTGGTTTCTGTGGATTGAGATAATTGAATACAAGTTAAATACTAGTTTCCCATGTTTTAAAGTGTATAAAATTGGATAAATTGTTTATAATTGCCAGTTGTACTACAGTTTTTTTTTAAAAAAAAAATCTGCATTTTTATAGGCATTTATAAGCATTTTTATTCGCATTTTTATTCGCATTTTTATTCGCATTTTTATTATTATTGTCCATATTTATTATTATTGTGCATATTTATTATTATTGCGCATATTTACTATTATTGTGCATAGCATTTCTTATTGCACATTATATTTTCCTTGTTGATTTTCCACTCTTCTAATTATTCGCCACTTTCTATTTCATCTGCTAATTTACCGTTTAGGGATTCAAATTTAATAATTGTAATCACATATAAACTACAATTATAAATTTATTTGTATTATCTATAATATTAAACAACAATCTACATCATTTGTGTTCATAATTTCAATTGGTGATTGTTAGTTTTAATTTTCTTAGTTTTTCTACATCCTGTTAATCAATCTGATTGTCGCCATGGCTCCATCTAATACAAATCCACCATTTTTTAACTCAAATCCTTTGTCAGGAAATTCCGGATCTGGTTCAAGCATTCATTCCGGTTCTGGTACACCATCTAACCAAATCTTTTCCTCTAAAAATGATTCGCTAGCTGCTTTGTTACGTACCCTTTCTGGAACTTCACCAACATCTAACTCTGATTTTACAACTCCTTTTTATCAACCAACTCCTGAACAAAAATTTATTCAAGAAGTACAAGAACAAGCTCAAGAAAAGGATCAAAAGCAGAAACAAAAACAAAAAAAGAAGAAAAAACAAGATCAAAAAAATTTAAATACTCAACTTCAATCTCAACCTCAAAATCAATCACAAAATCAATCACAAAATCAATTGGGTTCCGCTCTTTTCCCTGAATATACTACTCAATCACTTTCTCTTTCCGTAGATTCTCGTGCAACCCCCTCTAAAAGAATATCTTCCTTAACTATCGAAAACCCTCCATCTCCTTTTCAAGTTACTCCTGGTAATTCAGGTGGTATTCATGGTGTACGTTTTCCTATAACAAATTATCCGTCTCTTATTAAAATTCCATCTGATCGCTTATTTGATGGTAACATCTCAGAATCTATGATTGAACCAGTATCTCGTATGCGTCAAACTTTTAATCCTCAATTGCATAATATCGTAGCGGCTGATGATTTGTACATTGGTTACATTTTAACAAAACCTGGAAGAATTAGAATTATTTCTCAGGAAAATGTCGCAAACGTAGGTTTAAAAGGTCATTCAGAATATCCTGTAATCTCTTTGCAATTTGCCGATAGATTCATCGAAGATGATGATGATCTTATTGATGAAGGCTACTCAACTTCTGTATTAATTTCAACTAATTCTGATAATGAGGTTATTGTTTGGAAAATATACACTCCATCTGCTTCCAAGAAAAAATCAGTTTCTTCTTCTAATCAAAAGCAATCTTCAAAACTTTCTTCATCTGAAAATAATAATGAAGATGATGATAATGATGGTGTTATTTTAAACCCTGAATTTAAAATTCTTCTTAAAATTGATGGTGACTCTGTTTGTAAAACTTCTTCCGGAAGAATTATTGGAAAAATTTATGGATTTTCTTTAATAGCTGTTGCTTTGAATTCAAAGATTTATCTTTTTAATTTAGATAAACTAATTGCTTCCTCAGATCCAACTATTGTCCACAAAAGCACTAACGCAAAAAATTTACAAGACGTTTTTCTTTCTTGGTCGGATTATGTTATTGATACTGGTGATACCATTCAGGATCTTACTTTTTCATCTGATGGCTCTGTAATTTTGTCGGTATCTTCAAATGGTTCTATAAATATGTGGTCGTCTGCTTCTTTCCGTAAATCATCCTTTTCTAACCCTCTTACTCATTCATTGTGTACTTTATATACTACAACTGGTTCAAGAAATCCTCCTTCACTTTCGTCTAAAAAAATTCAAACTGGAATACCTTCTTCTATTAACTTTGTCAATCAACCCGATAGCTCTTATCCTGCTCGAAATTTCCTTGTCGGTCTCAATAATAATCACACTCTTCAACTTTGGGATTTTGCAACTCACTCTCTTATTCAAGAAATTCAGCTTCCCGATGATCCTGAAGCAGAAAAGGCTTCTATTTCCGGATTTGTAGCTCCTTACGATATTGATTCATTACTTCCAGGTTCTTCATTGTATGCCCCACTTGCAATTTCTTATGATCAAGATGTTGTTGTTGTATTAAATCGTGTACGGAATTCGATTTTCTTTTTCCATTTATCCTTTAATCGTACACATGCTGCTCAAAAGATTAGAAATACCCAAGCACAATATATTGAAAGTTTAAATGATCCCGAAATACTTAACAAACCTCAAAATTATAGTTATGATTCTGTTAATTTTTGCTCTTCTATAGAAGAATCTGTTCATAGCGGTGCGTTTACTTATCTTTCCGAATATGCTTACCCACAAGACGTTCGTGTCATTTCATTTTTCTTATTTGACGGTTCTTATCTTGATATTTCTGCTGTCCCTAAATCAACAGCATTCGCGCTTTATTTTGTGGACACCAATGGTTGTAGATTATTAAATACTAGTTTACAACTTATTGGTGCTGGTTCTCCTTCTTCATGGTCTATGGCACCTATTGCAAAGGAAATAGAAATTGCACCTTATTTTGTAGATTCCTTTTTCCCCAAAGATTCAACAGATTCTCCAGCAAATAATAATTTATCTGGCATTAATTTTAATGTTAATGAAGTAAACACGAATTATTCAAATTTTCCAGACCCTGCTTCTTTGCTTGGTCTTCTACAAAATGGTAATAACAATATTGGTTCGGAAAGTCTTTCTTCTCGTCCCTCAGTGGCTTCCAAATCATTTTTGCAAGAGCAACAAAAACAGCAGCAAAATGAACAAAAAAACATTAATGTTTACAAACCGGAAGTTCCTCAGGTACAACTTGATTTGACTAATTTGGATAATTCTGGAGGATATGGAGAAAATTCAAATATTGACAAACTTTCTAATGATTTTGCAAAGCTTGATTTGCGAATTGAAAAGTTAGCAAAGCAATCAGAGACAGCTAAGAAGTCTATTGATTTGATTGATTCTTATATTAAAAAAGCATTACCGTCTTCTTCGAAATTAGAAGATAATGTGCGTAATTTTACTGCAGTTGTTTCAAAATCTGATGAAAAATTACCAAACTTGATTGAAAAATCCTTATCAGTAATTTTTGAAAAGTCACTGTTACCTGCTGTAGAAAAACATATTTATTCGTCTGTTGGATCATTGACTTCTGCTAATAATAAGAAATTGCTTGAAAAGGTTTCTACTATAGAGTCTAATATTAATAAAGCTACAATTTCAGAAAATCAAAAATTATTGGACTCTTTTAAATCTGCGTTGAAAAATGAATCATCTTCTTTAAAGAAGACTTTGTCTAAAGAAATTTCAGATATATTTGCAAAGTCTATTAATGATTCTATAAAACGCCAAGATGAAAGGATGGATAAAATTGACAGTACATTGTCTACTATTTTATCTAAGTTAGAATCTATGTCACATTCTCAACCTGGATCTTCTGGGCCATTTCTACCATTCTCTATTCCTCCACCACAATTGCAACAGCCGCAGCCGCATGCAAACATTATAAATGATTCTTTACTTTCTTTTCTTCCTAACCAAAATGGTGGCTCTGGTCCTTTCTTCCAACCCTCTTCGCAAGTGCCTCCTCAAGGGTCACAAACTCCTTCCCAATTCCCTTCTCAGCAAGCTATTCCACCTCATGCTTCTTTGAATAGGAATAATTCCAACATAACTGTAGGTCCTAATGGTTTACCATCCTCTAATCAAGGGCTCCCTAATTTTGAACTGCGATCTGGCTCACCTATACGCAATCCATCTATTCAACCAGGTTATTTTAATAGTGATTCAAATAATAATTCAATTCCAAACCCTTCTGTTAATAATACTCAAAATAGTGCAGGAGGAACATCTATTTTAAATAAGCTGTATCAAGATCAGGGGTCGTCTACACATCAAACTAAGGATAATCACAGACCTGATGAAAATAATTCTAATCAACAACGACCAACATCTTATTTACCGTTCAACAATTTAAATCATTCTAATTCACAAGAGACAGGGGCGCTTAATTTTCCAAATTCAACTCAGCAACCTCAATCAATAAATGGTAATGGTTCAACTTATACTCTTCCTTTAGAAGATAAAATCCTTCAGGTGCAATCTTTTCTTATGGAAAGGAAATTTGAAGAAGCTATCGTTTACTGGTTAAAGGCACCGCCATCAGAACAAGAAAGTCTTTTTGTAGTTATAGGACAACATGATCCTCAAAAAACACTTGATACAGCAAATCAAGTTCTTATTTTGTCTGTTGTTGCGGTTCTTGCGAATAATCTTTTAGTTGCAGGAGATATGATATTTGTACAATTACATTGGATTATTGTGGCCTTGAGATTAATTGAAATAAATGAACCTCGTATTTCAGATCTTGGACCTCAAGTTTTACAAATTGTGAAAGGTAAAGTTGACCAGGCTGCTTCCGTTGCAAAACTTCCATCAAATACTGTTGATGAGATTAATAGAGTTATTGGTGGTATATTGTGGGCAAGAAAACCAACCAATTAGTATCTTTTTCTTTTTTCTTTTTTTTTTTAATTTTTCTCTCTGAAAAAGAACAAAAAAATTTTTATTATATTATTTTTTTTTTTTTACTGTCAAATTTACAAATGA
>JAJLXO010000216.1:18194-37470 GCA_030571375.1 Botryozyma mucatilis | reverse complement strand
TTCTTTATGAATTAATTTATTCATTATAATTTTTAACCAATTACATTAACAATCAAGAGTATATTTTAATTTACATAAATTGTTTCAAGTAAATATAAAATTATTTATTGGGAATTTAAGTGGGAAAGTGTAAATTTTTAGACAGTATATATTAAAGATTGATTTTAAATTAATCTACCATTTGGTATGATGATATTGTGTACTGAATTATTTTAAAATTAATAATTTATCAAATTGGCATTGTTAAAAACGCTGGTAAAAGTCTTTTCTTAGATGACTTTTAGGCTCTAATTATTCGTAAATTGAAAAGACATAATATAAATGTCTACATATAAGTTAGCAGTTAGTGATAAACTAATATAATAGCTTAAACTAATTTAAAAAACATAAATTAAATTAACTATGAACTGTTTGAATTATATTTATTTACTATTATTTAAATACATGATGAAAAAAAAAAAAAATTATATATATTTTTTTATATTATTATAATTCAGAACCCTTTTTATTTTTTTTACAAGGAAAGATTCAAAAGAAACAAACAAAAAAAAAAATGAAGTTGAATACGAGTATATCGTATAGTAGATTTGAATTAATTTATAAATAGCAAATAATGTAGAATCAATAATACACGTACGAAGATTGTACCAGAAATGGTGCAAAAGAAACTAAGAAACTAAATACATTATAATATAAAAAAGATATATAATAATTAAAATAAAAAAAAGTCTACAGATAAAACCAGCATATATTATTGAAAAAGAAAAAAAAAAAAAAAAAAAAAAATTTTTACAGCATAAAGGACTATGTACAGTTTTGTGAAGATGTAAAAAAAATTTTATATTAATATTAAAAGCTTTACACCTCCCTATGAAGAATATAAATAGAAGAATTTTTCCAATGTAAACTTAAAATAAACCATATCTTTACTTTACTTGTTTTCATATAAAAATTAACTATTTTGCAAACTATTATTTAAATTTTACAAACTGTCTACAAATGGATTACTTAAAAAAACATTTCAGTTCTAATACAACGCCAAATGAAATAGTGTATACACCATATCAACCAATTAAATTAATTAATAATACAGTTTTAAAAAGCAGAAATACGCATTATTACAGATTTCCACCAGAGACAAGAAAAAGATTTAAGAAAAATGGATATTCTCATAATCTTTATCACTTTGTATCATTTACTACGTGTGAAAATGTTAAGAAATTCTTTGCAAGATATCAAAAACCTGTCAGAACATCACATTCAACAGCAACATCTCCACTCTTAAACAATATATCTACGCCAGATTATTTATCTAATAGACAAACTGATTACGATTCTGATATGGATTACACAGAAACATTTTCTTGCTGTTGTATATTATTTTACCGCAAACGTGATTAAAAACTATATTATTTATATTTTTTTACAATATATTTTATTTTTAATAAATGGCGCTCAAAAAATCCTACAATGACTTAAGGTGGCACTAAATATTAATTTTAATTTTAAATTAAATTTAAATTAATTTTTAATTAAATTTAAAATTACTTTTATTTTTCCTAAATTAAATTAACATGACAACCAAATGCTTATTATTAACCAATTCTGGCTGGATATTTTATTCTTATTAATATAATATAATAATAATAAGTAGTCACATTTACAAATTTATTTTGCATAACAACGACGCAAAAGTAATATTGACGCAAATATTTTTTACAAATTAAACATTCATTTTTATTTAATTTTTTTAATTTTTTTAAATAGATTTATTTTATATAACTATTAAATAGAAATTATTTATTTTCTAACTCTTTAAATATACATTTTAAATACTTGCCGGAGTGCTTAATACACTTTTATAAATAATTTTTTTTTAAAAAAAAAACAATCTTTTAAAGCGCAGAGATGGTAAGAAATTTTTTATTGGGTTTTTTTCTTTTTTTCAGAAAAAATCCTTAATCAATCGCCATTGTATGTATTATTATTATATTATTATTATTATTATTCATATATGGCGATTGTTAATATTACTTATGCTAATTTTCAGGCCCCAAAAATCAGAAAGAATCAAGATTCAATTAATTCCAAGCTTGCTCTTGTAATTAAATCAGGAAAATATACCCTTGGATACAAATCAACTATTAAAGCTATCCGTAATAATAAAGCAAAACTTATTATTGTTTCAGGAAATACTCCTCTTCTCCGTAAATCTGAATTGGAATATTATGCTATGCTTTCAAAAGTTAATATTCATCACTTCCAAGGTGGAAATAATGAACTCGGAACTGCTTGTGGTAAACTTTTCCGTGTTGGTGCTTTAGCTATCATTGATCCTGGTGATTCGGATATTTTAACTATTTTAGATAACTAGATGTAAATAATTCATATTATATAAATAATAAAAAAAATGTATTTATATTTTATTGCAGTTTGTATTATAAGTTTGTTAATTTATCATTGTAATTTATAATCATTTATATATATAATTAATATTTATAATATATAATAAATATTGTCTATATGTTTGTAAACATTGTCTATATGCTTGCAAACATATTTCAAGACTAGATTACCAACAGAAAGTTTCAGGGAAAAAATCTAATTCAAGAAATTTAACTTCTTGTAATTGTACAGCGGTATATCGAACATCATCTACTAAAGATTGTGGGCCACAAGCCACAATACCAACTCTTACAACATCAGAAGGAGATTTTGAAGCGGCAACTTGACAAATTTCTTTTGAAATCAAATTATCTATTTCCATTCTAGAATAAATAAACTGTTGTTCAAATGAACCATTATTTTCCATTTCTGATTGACAACTTTCATATAATGAACAATGTTTAAAATTTTTATCTTTATTTGTACAATGATAATAAGATTTTACAGAAAATTCAATTCTATTTTTAATACATGACAACTGAATATCTTTAATTTCACAAGACATTTCTTCTAATAGTTTCGAATCCTTAGCTGACCAAGCTAAAACAAATAAAGGAGTTGCAAGAGAATTATTCTTTTTAGATTGGTTATGATTGTAATTATTAAATAAATTTTTAACTGGAGATGATGACCCTGATCTTTCTTCTGCAAGAGATAATCTTTCTTTTTCCTTACAGTTTATTTTAGCAATATCATAATAATATTTTAAATATGCTAATGAAATTGTTATTCCTATCCCACCAGTAACGCATATTATTAAATCATAACTCTGGTTTGGTAAATTACAATTGCTAGTATATGGACCTTCCATCCAAGCTTTCATTATTAATTTATTTTCTAATGAACTAGTTAAAGCATTTTTAAGTTTAGCTGTAGTACCATTTCTAGGTTTTATTAAAAATGATAACCAGTAAGTTTTATTACTTTTCATATAATTATTATTATAATTATTATTATTATTATTATTATTATTATTATCATTATTATTATTATTATTCAATTGTAAATTATCATTCGAATTTATAATAGTACCCCAATTCGCTATAGTAAATGGATGTGATATTCCAAAAAAATCAAGAGAAGGAAAATATAAAAAAACAAATTGACCAGGACGTAAATTTAATTTTTTAGTTGTAAAAATTGTAACCTTAATTAAATTTTGTGAATAAAATTCCATAGTAGCCATTTTACCTCTTGTATTAATAAGACATATGTTTATTATTCTTATTAAATAATCAGTTAACCAGACTGATAAAGAAATATATATCCAATAAGAATAATATGCCCAGGTATCATTATATCTATTATTAATATGTAACCAAGCAGCTATCAACACTAATAAAGAAAATATTATGTGTACTAGTTTAAAAGTTTCATAAAAATTAACTCTGAAATATGAATAAGAAAATATTAAACAAAAAAATAAGCTGGCAAAACTGAAAAGTCCAAATATAAAATACATAGAAGTAGGAGTGATGTATTGATAACGAGAAAACCCACCAGAATAGTACATTTGGAATGCATATAATATAGAGTGTACGAAACAATGAAAAGAAAATATACTTGAAATACATCTGTGCATTAAAGCCAATGAAGAAGAAGGCCATCCCGTTAAGATTAGTATTAAACTATTTCTACCAGCAAACAAAATTACTAATGGTAAATTGGCAAATGCTAAGATACCAGTCCGATTAGCAATATAAGTGATAAGTTCTGCTTTCCAGGTTGAAAACCAAATATTAGGTGTATTATTTAAAGCATTTAAAATAGAATCAGCAGAATATTTTTCAGATAAATTAAGATTTGATAATACATCTTCTATAGCTTCTTTTGATAAGTTTGTTATGTAATGAAAAGGGGGATAATATATTGAAGCAAGAATAAGATTTAATGCAATCAACCCTCCCATACCAATAGTTAATAGTCTAGAATGAATAAAAATACTCATTGGAAAAGAATTAGTATTTCCATTTTTACTATTGTTATTATTACTGTTGTTAGTATTATTTCTACTATCAACTTTTCCCATCAAATCCGGCAATAAAACATATTTCTTCGCTTGTTGAACTAAAGATAAAGGAAGAAAACAAGTTAGTGTGTTAAATGCTATACACAATAGCACAGTAAATACTGGAACGCAAGCTGCTATTAATCCGAGTTCAAGACTAATTAACTCTTGTTTTTCAAACTTTTTTTCACATAAAAATTTGGCCAATACTTTTTTATCTAAATCTAATATCTCCATTAAGTATTAACGTTAAAATATATAATAAAACTTTATATAATTTAAAGTATTCTATTATAATATAATGTAGAATTATATATTAAAACGAAATTTTTTATAGCTTTTTGATCCGTTTCACTCTTTACTCTCAATTTTACTAAAGGTTTCTCACTTTTTGTTTTCCTTTGATTTATTCAGCATTAATATTTACTTTCCTTTTGTTATTATTTTTGTTACCATAATTCAAAGCAGGAAAACAATCAATAGTAAATAACTATTCTTTTTTGTTGTTGTTGTTGTTGTTGTTGTTTTTTTGTATCATATTAAATGTGTTCAAATAATGCGGTTTTATAATTTATTTTATAATTTAGATTGTATGATTACAATATGAACGCATGAATAAAATTAAATGCTATGCGGAGTTCTTTTTTTATTTTTTTTTTATTTTTTTTTTTTTATTTTTTTTTTTATTTTTTATTTATTTTTTAATTCTATTATTATAGTATGCATTTTGTCCTCTTTAATTAAAGTTGAAATATATAATATAACATAGAATAGTTATCAAATATAATTTGTGATTTTCAAGGTCATTTAAGTATATTGAACAATTTTCAGTAAAATTTTACAAAAAACCAAATTCAATATTTTAACCTAATTTAAGTTATTGTTATTTGGACCATGACCTAAATCAGGCATACCATGAGGTTGTTTAGGAGGTTCCATATAAGGTTGCATTAAAGACGGGATTAAGGGCTGATTCATTGACATTTCAGGTCCTAAGAAAGGAATATTACCAGGTGGGAAAGACATCATTGGATTATTCATCTGATTATTCATAGGCTCCATAAGATTCATTGGAGGCATTAAAGGATTCTGATGATTAAATTGAGACCTTCCATGGGACATATTAAAATTTCTTCTCATTCTTTTTTGCGGGTTATTATTACCAAAATTATCATTTCTTTTTAAAGAGTTTCTATTATTATTATTATTATTATTATTATTATTATTATTATTATTGTTGTTGTTGTTGTTGTTGTTCATATTAAGTTGTGCATTATTTTCTCGTTCTCTTTCGCGCTCAAAAAAGCTTTCTACTCGGGATTGCATTTCAAAATCAGGTTTTAATTTATCAAGTAAAATATCATGAGTACCACAATTAGGACATATAAAATCCGAGTCAAATAAAGCTTGTTGTATTGCTTCTTCTGAATAAGTGGTATTACAACATGGTGTTTTCACTGGATTTTTTAAAACAGTACGACTTAGTGGGCAAATAATTTCTGGATCGATATTAGAAGAACCGTTCTCTCTTGAATTAATTTTTGTTTTCGCTTGATATGTTTCCCAACTGGTTGCATCAGGAAGTACAACTACATATTCACCATCGGCATTAATCATGTATGAGCCAGTATCCTCGTCGCTTGGTCGCTCGATGGTTTTCAAAAAACTTTTAGGTATACCAGTAGTTCTTTTAATTCTTTTTCCTTCAAAATTTGGATCAGAGTTTGTAGGGCATTCTTGTATCCAATGGCCTGAAGTTAAAAAAATAAAAACGATTAGTAATGTGACATGTAAGATAAATATAGATAAATAATAATAATGATAGTGATAATAACATACCTTTTTGACCACAACGATAGCATATATAAGAATTAGGTGGAGGATGATCTGGAACATTTGGCTTTTTAGAAGTATTTCTAAACACTGGAAGAGCACTATATATTATTAGTATAAATAAATAGTTGTAAAAAGTATTAATAAAATAGACTTACTTTGCCATTTGCTTTTGAGTAAATTTCCATTGTTCTTGCTGATTTTGAAACATTGCAGATATATTTTCTTCTTCATTTTGACCGGCCATGGGTAATATATTTGTAATTTCTGAAGCAGTATCATTTTCGTTTCTTTTCCCTGGACCAAATGAACGAAATCTACTAGGTAAAGGAATAGAACCATTTACGTATCTTGAAGCAGTACCTTTTCCTGGTCTAATAGGTGGTAAACGTTTTACAATAACAGAGGTTGATCTTGGAAGTACTTCTGTGTCGTTTATATATTCTGAGTGAAGAAAAATAATAAAAAATAATAAAAAATAGAAAAATAAAAAAATAAAAAAAATAAAAAAAAAATTAGCAAATAGTTCATCATAATTACTATTCTTATTATTATTTGTTTTAAGCATAATAAATACCTTCATTTGTATCATTATTGTATATGTTTAACTCAAAATTTGTACCATCTCCTAAGCCATTTGAGGAAATTATAGATTTTTTAATCTCAAAAACACTAATTCCTGTACCATCAAAAGTCACTCTGCTTGGATTTCTTTGAGAAGCAAATCTGTAGTAAATTAAGGAAGACATTCTGCAGTTTTTCTCCTATTTATTTCTCCTTTAGGTTAAAAAACAATGTATAAATCTTTAAACTTTTAGTGAAAATATGCTAACAAAAGCTTTAAATTTAGCTTTTTTCTATAGTAACTCACTTAATTTGTATGTGTTGCTATGCGAAAATGCAGTTTTCAGAGGTTGAATTTAGCATATAAGCGACCGAAAAAAAGACTAAAATGCAAATAAATAAATTTTATAAATTTTATAAATTTTATAAATTTTTATAAATTTTTATAAATTTTATATAAATTTATTAGATTATAATTGAATTTGAAGTTATTTTTTTAAAATTTTATTAGATTATTATGAATTTGAAGTTATTTTTTTAAAATTTTATTAGATTATTATGAATTTGAAGTTATTTTTTTAAAATTTTAATTTGGATTGGTCTTGATTGATTTTATTTATTGTTTTAAAATTTCAGGCTGTATTGAATTTATTAGTAGATAGTTTTTTATTATAGAGACGAATTTGATTAAGTACACTAAGTTATAAATATACCATATAGATAAATAGTAAATAGTAAATGCAATTTGTTTGTATAGTGTATGATATATTGGTTTGTAAGGTAAAAGATTCAACATTTAGTTAGAATTTAGCATTTAGCATCTAACATCTAGCATCTAGCATTTAACATCTAGCATCTAGCAGCAGAAAGAAAAATTAAAGCAAGAACAATTATAAGACATAATGGTAAATATTAGTAAACTAACATTAACTTGAGAAAAAGGTTAACAGTACATAGACAAAATAGCGTATTTATTATATCTAGATGAATTTAATTGTGTATATATTATGTGTATATATAAATGTATTTATGTTATTTATGTTATTATTATTATATTATCTATATATTATTTATGTTATTATATTATTTATGTTATTATTATTATTTATATTATCTATATTATATTATTTATATTATAGTATAGATTTATGTTATTTATGTATATTATAGTATTATAGATTTATATTATTACATTATATTATCTATATCATATTATCTATATCATATTATCTATATCATATTATCTATAGTATTATCAATCTATTATCTTCATTACGTTGACTATTTAAATTAATATTTTCTTATTACATTTATCCGTCATTTAAATTCAGCAAAACGTATTGTACATTCTAATACAACAGATACTTAGTTTCAAAAATACAAATGTTTGCAAAATAAAAGTTCTTTATACAATTTTTATAAGTCACACAATAGTATATGTATGGTTATGTATGTATGTATTTGTATGTATTTGTATATATTTGTATGTATGTATATATTTTTATGTATGTATATATTTTTATGTATGTATATATTTTTATGTATGTATATATTTTTATGTATGTATTTTTATGTATGTATATATATATACATACATACATCGTTAATTCGATATCTTTATTATTAAATCAGTTTAAACACTAAACATTCTGGCAATATGAAATTTTAATGGAAAATTTAGCAACATTTAATTTATTTTTAAATACTTAATTAAAACGAGTTTATTATATTTATTAAGTTAAATTTATTTAGCTATTATCGTAAAACAAATATTTTTTCCACAAAAATATAAGTAAAAACATAACACACACTAATTCAATTATTGTCCATATACACATTCTTAAATTCAATTAAGATTAATAAAAATTTGGACATATATTTTATCTCCATATAAGAAGTGTATAAAAGAACAATTAACTGAAGCTTTTCCGAAAAGTAACTATTTATAGAAATTTGTAAAAAAATTTATATAAAAAAATTTTAATATTATTCGAGAAAGGGATTGATAATGCCACCCATGCTTTCGCTATTAAAGATAAATAATTATTTATGTAATTATTTATGTAATTATTTATGAAATAGGAAAGAATTCGTTTTTAAACTAATTTTTAATGTCATGGAAACATTCATTTGACTTGAACCAGTAATTAGTTTATATTATATAAATAATTATATAAATAATTATATAAATAATTATATAAATAATTATGTAAATAATTATTTATCTTTAATAGCGAAAGCATGGCTGGCATTATCAATTCCCAATATAATCCAAGTTTTTCTCTTTTTAGATAACAACGGAGCAGAAATTTAAAAAAGAACAAGTTTAGGGTAATTTCTTAAAGTTAGGGTATAAAATATAAATTTTACAAAGTATTAGAAAATATTTCTGAATGAGGAAATTGCTGATTATTTATTATTGTATGTACTACTACTATAAGTACTACTACTATAAGCACATTTAATACTCATTATAATATTTAATGTCTTTGAGGATTGCTATCTCGAAATGCAATTTTATCTAATATATTGTAGTGTTATATTGTAGAATTTGCAAATGTATTTATATTATAATACGTTTATGACTAAAGCTAGATAGTATTGTAATTATATAGTATAAAATTGTTGTATATGAAGTATAATATGATATGCTATATATAATATATATAATAAAATAATAATAATAATAATATAATAATAAAATATAATACAAATATAATACAAATATATATATATATATAATATAATAAAATAATATAATATAATATAAAACTATATACTATATATAATACATAATATAGTTTAATATAGTATAATAATAATAATAATAACAATTAAATAAATGTATAATATGCTATTATGATGTTAAAATATGCTACAATATATATACTAAAATATATAATAAAAAAATAAAATATACTTTATATATAATATAGAATAATAATATATATAATATAATAAAGTATAATACAAATATATAATAATATAATACTATAAGATAGATATAATATAAAACTATATAATACATAATATAGTTTAATATGGTATAATAATAATAACAATAACAATTAAATAAATGTATAGTAATATGTTATTCTAATATGTTATTATAATATGTTATTATAATATGCTAAAAAATATGCTAAAAAATATGCTACAATATATACTAAAATATATACTACAATATATACTACAATATATACTACAATATATAATAAAAAAATAAAATATACTTTATATATAACATACATAATAATATACATAAATATATATATAATATAATAATATAATAATATACTAATATACTAATATAATAATAAAATAAAATATAGTATAGAAATATATATAATACAATTTACTAAAATAATATAAATAATAATACAATATAATATACTATAATATATACTAAAAAAAATAAAATATAGTATAATAATAATAATAAAATATAATACAAATATATATATATATAATACTATATGATAGATATAATATAATATATATACTATAAAATAAATAAAATAAATAAAATATATAATAAAATAAAATAAAGTATAGCAATATATATAATATATAATACAAATATATATATATATACTATAAAAAAATAATTTATATAATATATATAATAAACATAGCTATATATAATAACATAATATAATAAACTATAATAAACTATAATAAACTATAATAAACTATAATATACATAATATACATAATAATATGTTATTATAATATGCTAAAAATGCTAAAAATATGCTTAAAATATATACTAAAATATACAGTAAAAAAATAAAATATACTTTACTATAGAATAATAATATAATAATAATATACTATAATAATACACTATATAATATATAATATATAATATTTTGAAATAATATATAATAAATAAAATATAATAAATAATATATAATAAATAAAATATAATAAATAAAATATAATAAATAAAATATACTAATATACTATAATAATACACTATATAATATATAATATAACTAATATATACTATGATAATACACTATATAATATATAATTAATATATAACAATAATATAATATAATAATAATAATAATATAATATATAATATGTTATAATAATATATACTGAATATAATAATAATAATATATATAATACTATAATAATACACTATATAATATATAATATAATATAATAATAATATAATAATAGTATAACATAGTATAATAATATAGTATAATAATATAGTATAATAGTATAGTATAATATGTTGTTATAATATGCTACAATATGCTACAATATGCTAAAAATATGCTAAAATATATACTACAATATATACTACAATATATAATAAAATACATAAATATATATAATATAATTTACTATAATAATATAATTTACTATAATAATATAATAATATAATACATATAATATAATATATATAATATACATAATATACATAATATACATAACAATATGTTATTATAATATGCTAAAAATATGCTTAAAATATGCTAAAAATATGCTAAAAATATGCTAAAAAATATGCTTAAAATATGCTTAAAATATGCTTAAAATATGCACTAAAATATATACTAAAATATATACTAAAATATACAGTAAAAAAATAAAATATACTTTATATATACTATAAAATAATAATATAATAATAATAATATACATAATATATAATATGTAATATATAATATGATAATAAAATAATAATAATAACAATAATACGCTATATACTATATAATATACTTTATACATAACATACATAATAATATACATAAATATATTTAATATATATAACAATTTACTATAATTTAATAATATAATAATATAAATAATAATAAAATATACTATAAAAAATAAACATAAATATATATATAATATAATATAATAAAATAAAATAAAGTATAGAAATATATATAATATAATTTACTATAATAATATAAATAATAATAAAATATACTATAAAAAAATAAACATAAATATATATATAATATAATAATATACTATAAAAAAATAATTTATATAATATATATAATAATATAATAAATAATATATAATAAATAAAATATAATAAACAAAATATACTAATATACTAATATAATAATAAAATAAAATAAAGTATAGAAATATATATAATATAATTTACTATAATAATATAATAATAATAATAATATATACAATAAACTATAATATATACTAAAAAAAATAATTTATATAATATATATAATAACATAATAAATAATATATAATAAATAAAATATAATAAATAAAATATAATAAATAAAATATAATAAATAAAATATACTAATATACTATGATAATACACTATATAATATATAATTAATATATAATTAATATATAACAATAATATAATATACTAATATAATAATAAAATAAAATAAAGTATAGAAATATATATAATATAATATATATAAAATAATAAACTATAATATATATAAAATAATAAACTATAATATATACTATAACATATACTAAAAAAATAAAATATAATATATATACTATAAAAAAATAATTTATATAATATATATAATATAATTTACTATAATAATATAAATAATAATACAATATAATATAATAATAATAATAAAATATAATACAAATATATATAATATGATAATAATATAATAATATAATATATACAATATATATAATATAATAAACTATAATATATACTAAAAAAAATAAAATATAATACATATAATATAATATATATAATATACTAAAAAAAATAATTTATATAATATATATAATAATATAATAAATAATATATACTAATATACTATAATAATACACTATATAATATATAATATAATATAATAATATATACTGAATATAATAATAATAATATAATATATATAATATATAACAATAATATAATATATAATATATAATATATAATATGTTATAATATATATAATATAATATAATAATACACTATATAATATATAATTAATATATCACAATAATATAATATAATAACACACTATATAATATATAATATAATATAATAATATATACTGAATATAATAATAATAATATATACTGAATATAATAATAATAATATAATACATTTAATATAATATACATAATATACATAATAATATGTTATTATAATATGCTAAAAATATATGCTAAAAATATGCTAAAAATATATGCTAAAAATATGCTAAAAATATATGCTAAAATATATACTACAATATATAATAAAATACATATATATATATAATATATATAATATATATAATATAATTTACTATAATAATAATAATAATAATAACAATTAAATAAATGTATATATAATATGCTAAAATATACTACAATATATAATAAAATGTATAATAAAAAAATAAAATATACTTTACATATAATATAGAATAATAATATACATAAATATATATAATTGTAATAATATAATATAATATATATAATATATAATATAATATATAATATATATACTATAAAAAAATAATTTATATAATATATATAATAAAATAAAATAAAGTATAGAAATATATATAATATAATTTACTATAATAATATAAATAATAATAATATAATATATATAATATATACTATAATATATACTAAAAAAAATAAAATATAATACAAATATATATATAATATACTATTTATAATAGTATATTATATATACTATAAAAAAATAATTTATATAATATATATAATAATATAATAAATAATATATACTAATATACTATTATAATACACTATATAATATATAATTAATATAATAATATATACTGAATATAATAATAATAATATAATACATATAATATAATAAACTATAATATACATAATATACATAACAATATGTTGTTATAATATGCTACAATATGCTTAAAATATGCTACAATATGCTTAAAATATGCTAAAATATGCTTAAAAAATGCTAATAACATATAATACATATAAAGTAAAATAACGTAATAAATAATCCTACAATAACAACAAACAACAGTAGCTATATAAAAATATAAAAATATAAAAATATAATATTTTTATAAATAATATGAAATAAATATTAATACTGACAATATGGAAAACAATAGTTTAGCTGATGAAATTTACATATGGAGTCATCAGAAAGGGATAGTAAGTTATATTTATTATATATTTACTATATATTTATATTTACTATATATTTATATTTACTATATATTTACTATATATTCAAACTAATAACAGACTGTAACTGCATCATTTAATAAACTTCCCAATGAAAATAATTCCAATAATTCCAGTTCCAATGAAAATAATCTATATAAACAATCTTACATCATTCCATATGAAAATGATTCACCAATTATACCAATACCAATACAATCAAATAATTATAATAACATTATTCCTTTAGAAGCATTAAAAATAGCTGGTATATTTGGTAAAATAAAATTAGATAAAGAATATTTAATAATTATTGTTAAAAGACAAATTGTTGCTAATATTTTAAATAAAAATATTTATAAAGCATCAGATATTGAAATAATTCCATTACAATATGAAGAAGCATCAAAAAGAATATCGAGATTAATTAAAAAGGTTCAAATTAAAGAAATTAAAATAAATCTACCAAGTTCATTACCAAGTTCATTACCAAGATCATCACCAAGTTCATCATCAAATGATGCAGATACACACGATTCTGAAATAGAATATGATTCCGAAATGGATGAAACTGATCATATCACTGATAATATCACTGATTTAGATCAAATTTTAAATGATTTTAATAATAATAATAATAACCCATTCGTCCCCTTCGTTTCAAAAATTATAAAATCACTTCAATCTCTATTCAAATTAGGAGAATTCTATTTCTCATACCAATTAGACATAACCCATCCAATAGCTCAATCTTCTTGTAGTAATTTTTTTCAAAAAAATTCATTTTTAAATATTAAAAATAGAAGAAAATCTTTTGTTTACAATGAACATGCTTTTCAACCTTTTTTAAACACACCTTTAGCTCTTCCTGTTGTTTGTGGCTATGTAGGACAATATCAATTTCAATATCAATTTAATTACAATACATCCAATGCTAAAGTAACAGTCATCTCTCTAAGAGGAACTAAAAGAGCAGGTTTAAGATATCTAAGAAGAGGCATAGATAATGATTCAAATTGTGCAAATTGGGTCGAAACAGAACAACTTTTAGAATTTCAAAATTTATCTGATATTAAAAAAAATAATCAAAAATCAACCCTTGTTGGCTTTTTACAACTTAGAGGATCTATTCCAATATTTTTCACACAATCTCCATATAAACTACAACCAACCCCTAAAATTACACGTTCTTTACAATTAACTGCTCCTACATTTCATGATCATTTCACCAAAATTAGAATGAAATATGGTGATGTACAAATTGTATCTTTAGTTGAAAAAAATGGTAGAGAAGCTGCCGTTGGAAAAGCTTATGAATTTTTAGCAAATAAATTTAGATTAAATTTTGAATGGTTTGATTTTCATGCTGAATGTCGAAATATGAAATTTCAAAATGTTGATAAATTATTTTCAACTAAAGTAGGTTATGCCCTATCTAGTTATGGTTGGACTGAAAATGGAACTGATACAATTCAATTAGGTGTATTAAGAATAAATTGTATTGACTGTTTAGATAGAACAAATGTTGTTGAAAGCTCTTGCGCATGGAGAATGTTACAAATGCAATTAAATCATTATAATTTAATTGTAAAAGATAAAACTCAATTTGAAAAAAATTATAACTCTATATGGGCTGATAATGGTGATGCAATTTCTAAACAATATTCATCTACATCTGCTTTAAAAGGTGATTTCACTCGTACAAAGAAAAGAAATTATAAAGGTATAATTACTGATGCTGTATTAACTATGAATAGATATTTTTCTGCTTTATTTTCGGATTTTTTCACTCAAGCTGTTATTGATTTTCTTTTAGGTAATGTGGGTGTCTCAGTATTTTCTGAATTTGAAGCCAGACTTATAAGTTCAGATCCAGGTTTAAATTTACCATCTGCACGTGAATCTGCTATTGATATAGCTTCAAGGATTGTAGTTGGATATTCAGATACTGAAGAAATTATTGGTGGATGGTGGCTTTTAAGTAATTTAACTGAGAATTCTATAGGTATGCAACTTCATGAATGTATTTTAATATTATCTGATTGTGCAATATATATATGCAATTTTGATTTTTTACAAGAAGTTGTTAATAAATTTGAACGCATACCATTAGATAATATAAAGCATTTTAAATATGGTGTTTATTATACTTCTGGATTAGTTAAATCACAATTAGAACCAGAGAAAAACATGGGTTTTATATTAAGTTATTCTAAAAATGAGCTTTTCCGATCTTATAGTTATGAAAACATGGATAAAGATTTAGAAAAAGATATACACAAGGATAATAATATTAATTCTAAGAGTGATGATGATGATGATGAAAATGAAAATATAAATGAAACAATAGATTTAAATCAATTAAAAAATTGTCAGGACATTGAAAATGATAATAATGATGATAAGAAAAATAACGATATTAATAATGATGAAAATTATGAAGAGGATAAAGTTGAAATAGTTAATGATAAAGCAATTTCTGAAGAAAATAATCAAGATAATGAATATTTTATTGCAATAAAGTTTCCACCTAACATGGATCAAATAGAAAGCAAGATTATCATTAATCAAATAAAGGATGCTTTACCTAATTCTGAATTTATAGAGGAGGACATTGTAAGTTTAGAAAAGGCAAAAGCTTCTACATCAATTTTAGAATCTTTTTCGTTTTGGGTCAGAAAGATGGTTTGGGCATAACTGGGCTGCTTGGTGTTTAGTTTATTGTTTTATATTATGTTATGTTTACGTTTATTACTATTTATTATAATTTACATTTAAGTTTTTTTTTTATCTAATTATTTTCATTTTTATATTTATTTTATTTATTACACATTAGTATGGAGTTATATAAACACGCATGATTATCATCACATTAACAACATTAACTTGTAAATTATACAAGACATGATAATAAAATATAATAAATCACCCCCCTTCTTTATAGGGGTGTGCAAATGAATAGGGTTTACTGTATTTGGAATATAAACCTCAAAGTCTAAACACGGTTACGGTAATTAAATATGACCGTTATCGGAATATATAACCGGATAATCGGCTATTAAAAAATCCTAATTTGGAAGTCATTAAGCAATAATGCCAACTAATTAAAATATAAATTAAAAATAAATTAAAAATAAATTAAAAATAAATTAAAAATAAATTAAAAAAAATTAAAAAAAATTACCGCAAACATATAAAAACACTCAATTTTTTTAGTTTTTTATACTAATTATTCATAAATTATTATTTATTTACTATAGTAATAAAACCTCATAGGAGTTGGAACGTTCAGGCGGTTTTTAAGACATTAAAAAGTGAAGCATTTAATTGATTACCGAGGAATTTTGAAATAATTTGCTAATAAACTGATAATTTTAAATAAAATATCTAATTGGATTGGTTGAAATTGTAAAAAAGAGATATTTTATCTAAGGTAGAGGACGAATTGCGGTTTTTAGCATAGTTTTAAGTGTGAATTTAGCATATTTTTCTTCTAGCATACGTTGAGGTACGCTTTTATAGTGTATTTTAGCATTTTTATGGCATTTTTATGCATTTTTTAAGCATTTTTTTAGCATTTGTTTAAGCATTTTTAAGCATTATTGCTCACATTGTTGTCATTGCTCACATTGTGTCATTGCTCACATTGTTGGCGTATTTAAATCGCTTGCTGTATTGCTATTTTGCTAAGCGATAAATTGTTTGAGTTATTTACTAGAAAATAAAAGGAGAAAAAAAACAATTCGGATACAATAATTACAGTTTAAGTTTGAATAAACGATTATTTTTCAATTGTAATAAAATACTCATAGTGATTTAATTTATGTTTATTTACTTTTAACTTTTTTATTTTATTTATTATTTGATTATAATTTTATTATATTTTTATTATAATTTTATTACAATAATCATTGTTAAATTCAATCCAGTCGGATTTAATTTCTTATCCTCTTTGAATGTTTAACAAATAGTTTCTTAAAAACACTATAATATAGAAAATCCAATTTAACTACATTTTGCAGTTAAACCATGTTGCTGGGGAATTTTTTTCAATCAATAATTTTATTTATATTTTTATTTATAAACTTTACTAATTATATTCCTAAAGTAAATGCCCTATCTCTTTTTAACAGCTTTTTGGGATCCTCAAATAATTCAAAACAAGATGATTGGAGTATAAAACCTGGTGTAATACCAGAATATGTCTTAAAATATGCTCCAATGGTACATTTATACTCAGAAGAAAGATATCTACCATATCATGTAGGAAAATTTGTTCATCATTTTAGATTAACAAAAAATGATAAAAATATAACCTTCCCAGGTAGTGATCAAAATCCTTTAAATTTAAAAACATTGGGTAACTTTAGACGTGATTCAAAATTAACACTAACTTCAAATTCTGATTTCTCTCTCGATCCTGATTGGTTAACCGGTATAAAAAATTCACCAGATCCCGAAACTAATTATTGTAAAGCACCTGCTATTTTAATAGTTGTTGATAAAAAGAATGGTTGGGTTGATGCTTTTTGGTTTTACTTTTATTCTTTTAATTTAGGTCCTTTTGTTATGGGTGATGGTCCTTTTGGTAATCATATTGGTGATTGGGAGCATTCTTTAGTACGTTTTCATAAAGGTAAACCAAAAGTTGTTTGGATGTCCGCTCATGGTGGAGGTGCTGCTTATAAATTCTCTGCTACAGAAAAATATAAAAATGATAAAAATCGTCCAATAATTTATTCTGCGAGAGGAACTCATGCTAATTATGCTACACCAGGTAAGCACCCGCATGATCTTCCCTATGGAATACTATCAGATTTTACAGATAGAGGTCCATTATGGGATCCTGCTAAAAATCATTTATCTTATACATATGATGGTACTTATGTATATACAAATACTTCAGACGAAATCGCTGGTGATGATCCAAATTGGTTATTATTTACAGGTCGTTGGGGTGATAAAAAGCTTGCTCCTAGCGACTATAGACAAAGATATCATCCTTTTGAATGGCGGTATATTGATGGTCCAACTGGACCTTTAACTAAAAATATTTATAGAATTGGTGTCTGTCAAAGATCTAAATGGTATAATATATTTGGAATGTGTCGTGTACGAAATAGCCTTGACCAAGGTTTAGGTTTAGCTTCTCAATTTATTGATAAAGTTCGTCCAGTGTTTGTATCTAGAGTATGTGAAATAATACTTTGGAAAGGCTGGATAGTAACTATTATTGATAGAGTATTTGGTTAATCTTTTTTTTTTTTTTTTTTTTTTTTTTTTTTTTTC
>JAJLXO010000216.1:0-18094 GCA_030571375.1 Botryozyma mucatilis | reverse complement strand
TTTACTTTTTATATGTTTGCATGCTTTCTTATTTATTTATTTTTTTATTTATACTGTAGATAAAATAGAATTACTTATTATACTCGTTCCTTTAGGAATAATTTACGACAATTTGTATTTACTTGGATCTTTTCTAAGATTATTAAAAACAATATAATTTACGTTTTCTTTTAGTGTTTTAAATAAGTTCTAAAAAAAATAAGAAATTTAAATTTAACACAATAATCTAATTTTCCATCACTTTTGTAAATCCATTTTACTCCGAAATACTCGTAAAAAAGTAAATATATGCATGCTTTTTAAGGTCATCGACATTGCCTCCTTTAACTACTTTTTCGTCATTATACTGAACCCATGACTCCCCATTTTGTCCGTCAATTTTTCTTTGGCAAAATGCAACATAATGCCCTGTGTGTATACTAGTTCCTTTATGACAGACAATACTATTTAGCTTAAATACACCTGAAGATGAAGAAATTGAATCCTCAATATTTTCACCCGATTCGTCACTCTCGTCTTCCCCTTCTGGTTCTTCTAATTTCATATCTTCATCACTAGGATTAGAAAAAAGCCACTCAATTGCTGCCTCAGTCTGCCCAGAATTTTTTTGAAGTGCAACTTTCGCTTGTAAATCTGAAAATCCCATTTCCATTAAATTATTAATTTGTTCATCTGAAAATAGTTGGTTCTTACCCTTATTGTTTTTATTTAATACCAAAGGAGTATCAATATCTGCATCATCCATATGTGAAAATAGCCATTCCATTGCTGCTTCTGCATTATTATTTCCTGTATTATATAGAGCTTTTTCACAACGTGTATTAGGAAAACCCATTGAACTTAAAGTGGATAAAGCTTCAGCATTCGGAACAAAAATATCCTTATTTGAGTCTGTTTCATCTTCAGGTAATATTTCTTCTCCAGGTTGCTGACCTAAAGAAATATATTTAGTAATGTCAATAGGTCCTTCTGGAACAATAACAGGAACATCCGCTTTTTGGGGGACCCAATTTTCAATTATAAAACGATTCGCATTGATAACTAAAGTCTTTGGGAAAGTTTTAAAAAGCGTTCTCTTTACAGCACCTTCATTGGATTTAAAATTACAGGAAGAACAATGATACTCAAGCTTATTATTAGCTGTATATAAGTCTAAAAGTTCATTAAAAGAAACAGCTTCATACTTTATGCTATTAACTTCATCTTCATTCTTGCTTTCTAAGTTATCTTTCTTTTTCCTAACTGGCACTAAAATTGAAAGATTATCTTCTTTTAATTGTCTATATCTAACTTTATGACAATTCAAACACTCTATTCTCTCTTCAGTAATAAATTGAAAAGCTTTAACTGGATCATCTGCCTTCCTTTTGCGATTTTCTTTAGATACTATTTCATTAAAATGTAACAAAAACTCAAATGCATCTTGTTGTCTCATACTAGAAAATTCTGCATTTCCTTTTCCAATAATAGCCTTAAACATTGAAGGAGCAATTCCTTTCTGATGTGGATCTGTATCACCATTCTCATAAGTTGGTTTAGAATATCTTCCAGACCAAATCCCATAAGCAATTTTACGTAATTGAGTTTCTAAATCTTCTGCAGGCTTCGCAACTTCTAAAACTGTATTTTGCGGGAAAAAATATCTTTGATTAAACTCTGGTAGCCCAAAAACGCATTGTAAAACGGAAGCCATATAACAGGAATTACCAATGTTTTTAAATCCTGTAAAACCAGGTCCAAATAAAATTTCAGCCTTTTTCCCATCATCAGAAGTATCGAAATCCCATTTCATATTTTGTTCAATTTGCTATATATTTTTAAATTTAATAATAATAAAAATGTTAAAACTAAGAATTATAGCATTAAAATAGAAAAAAAAACTGCTTACCATTTCTGTTAAACTTTTCTCTGTTTTTTCTTGCGTAGCAATATTAATTCCCCAAAAATCCAGATGTTGTTTAATTTGTGGATCCAATCTTTCTTCGTTGCAAATATAACAATAAACATCTAAAAAAAAAAAAAAAAAAAAAAAAAAAAAAAAAAAAAAAAAAAAAAAGTAAGCTTTTATAGAACTTTTAAGAAAGAAAAAAAAAAAAAAAAAAACTTACCGGCAGTCCCATCTGGGGTGATACTACCCAGTTTAACAGAAACTGGATGATTAGTTGATTCAAAATGTTGCAAAGAGTGGCCATTTCCTCCTATACCACCAAATTGCTGTCTTCCACATCCCAGATTGCCACATTCTAAACAGATCCATAAATTTTGGTTTAAATCACAATCGGAACAATGTTTTAAATCTAACCAAGAAAAGTTAATATTAAAAAAAAAAGGAGTTTTTAGATAACTAAAATAAAATGTAAACTTACTTAATGTAGATTTTTTGGAATGATCTTGTTTTAAGTTTGTAATATGATTGCATGTAGTTAATTCTTGTTCCCATGCTTTTACTTCATGTTTTTGACTTGAAGATACTGAATTTAGAATGGCCTGGACACTTTTGGATATCTTTATTAATTAGATGAGAAATTTTTATAAAATGATACTGAAGTAAATAAAAACTATTTCTACCTACCTTTTCAATATTTTTATCAACTTCTAAACCATCGCAAGCTAAACATTTGACAGTTGTTTCTATATCATACAAATCCTCTTCTGTTTCAGCTTCAATACGAAGTTTTGCTATTTTTGTTGGAGAACCTTCCTTCTAATTATAGTTAGCATTTGATCCCGTATAAAAATATATAAAAGTATAAGTAAACTTGATCTAGACATACTCTTTCCTTTACTTTTTTTAATCTTTTGATGTTAAGAATAAGAGGATGTTGTGAAAATTCAAAATGATCTATTGCATGTTTATGACCTTTATCTTGAGTTTGACAACCGGCATTAAAACAGCTGAGACAGACATCAATTCCATGTGGATCGTCCTTAAATAGTTAATACCTTCTTGGAAAAAAAAAAAAAATAAATATATATATATATATATATAGCGTTTAATCAAAAACATACCCTTGAATCAAAACATTGGGTACAATCTTCTTTGTAAACATGATTTAAAGAATTTGCGGGACTAAAAGTCCCATTTTCAACATGAGAACAAGCCATCAAAGTAGCTAAAAGTGTTAGTATTTTAAAATATTTTAATATAAAATATTTTAATATAATATAATATACTTTACTTAATACAAATTATTTTTATTCAAACTATCTTATTTAAGCTCAATAAACAAAAATAAAAAATAAAAAATTAAATATTTAGCATTTTATATTTATTGCCAAGAGAGTTTAAAATGCATCGAAAATGATTTATTACAACGACACATTGACATTGACAATGTCACATTGTGTCGTCGTTTTACTTTATTTTACGTTTCTTTATATTACGGTAAAACAATGCAAAGAATTCTTTTGTACTGGGCATTTATTTACTTATTTATTTATGTATTAACTATTTAATATTTACTTTAATGTTTACTGTTTTCTTCTGTATTTGTGTGTGTTACTTTTTTGTATATAGTAAAAACTTGTGTTTGGGATTGAAAAGAATACTTGCAGATTGAAGTATAATTGGAAATTTAAAAATAAAAAACAAGAGGCAATGAAAATTGTTGAATAAAATGAACTAGGATTTGAAAAAGCAATTGGCTTTTTTTCTTTTGAGAAGTGAACGTATTTTAATGAAAAGTGAATTGAAAAAAAAAAATAAAAAAACATAAAAAAACATAAAAAAAACATAATAAATAAAAGAACTCATTCAAATTGATTTTTTACGTTTTGGTTTATTTAATTCAATAGTTTTCTCTACCTCTGTTTTTAATTTTTTATTTTCAATAATAAAAAAAACTATTATATTCTTTCTGCATGTTATGTTTAAATCTGTAATTTAAAAAAGCAAGTTTATTTGTGTTTAATAAAAAAAAAAAAAACTATTATATTCTTTCTGCATCTTATGTTTAAACTTGTAATGTAAAAGGATGACTATTTGTTTTTAATAATAATAAAAAAATTTATATTCTTTCTGCATTTTATCTTTAAACTTGTAATTTAAAAAAGCATGACTTTTTCAATAATAAAAAAAATCACTATTTACACTTCATCTCATTCAACAATAAGCTTTCAATACCAAACTAGCAATCAAAAACAAATACTACGATACACATATTAACCCATATTGCAAAAATAAATCCTAAACTTTACTTTATAAATATTACTTGATAAATATTAATTAATTACATGCAGTTAATTACATTTGATAAATTATCTATGAGGTTTATAATGCACATAATATAGATTGTTTAGCTCTTTGGTATAATATATATTACATATACAAATTTTATATATGGCATTTTATCTGTATGATATAATTAGATAAATATACATATATTTAATGTATTTTGGTAAATTATCTATGGGATTTATATGAATATATTTAGAGATAATTATTCTTTTTAGTTAATCATTATAATAAATAAACTTTTGAATATTTTAAAAAAAATCTAAATTATTTATAAATAAGCAAACCCTTTGCCCGTATCTGTACAAAGCAGTTTTAGCGAAACACTATACAAGACTAAGAAGCTAAAAAAAAAAAAATAAAAAAAAAAATTGTAATCTCTTATTTAATAATGTAAAAATAATTAGTACTGAGCAATTTTATATACATTAAATTTTTCCATAAATAATAAACAAATTTTTAATCATGTGATTTTGATTTTTTGTTTTGATCTTTTTCATTAGTCGTATTCTCTGTTTTATTTAAATTGCTTTTTCTTTTCCGAACCAAATTACTCAAGTCTTTAACGTTGGATAATAGATTTGCTAACTCTGCACCAGAAGTTGGTAATCTATTTGTTGGCAAAGAGTCTTCAACTTTTGCGTTTTTAGGATTTTTAAGATCTTCCAGCTATTAAGTTAGATATAATTTATTGAATAAGTAGTAGATAAAAATAGAAAAAAAACATACCCGTAAATTTAAATCGTTTAAAAGATCAGCATCATCAGTACCAGACATTGCAATTCGCTCTTTCACGCTAGAAATTGCTTTTTCCATTTCCTCGATAGCTTCTTGTTTTGAATTCTCATTTTCAGCGTCAAATTCCAATGCTAAAGATATTTTATAGTGTGCTTCTGATATTAAAGTAGAATCATTTTTATACAACTCTTTTTTTAAGTTTAATGAAGATCTAAGATCTTTTACTGCTTGGGAAAAGTTTTCTAACTTGTAAGTTAAAGTAAAAAAACAAAAATAAACCTAAATACAAACATAATAGTCTTACCTGATTCTAACGAAACTTCGCCTAGAATATCATAAATTTCTGCTAGTTTAACTTTTAATGATTTTAATTTCTCATTATTTTCTTTATTGTTATTTCTTTCATTTGGTGATTTCAATGTATCTAGTTGTTTTTCAAACATTGTTCTGGCTAAATCTAAAATATCCCATGCATCTTCAAAATCATCTTGTTGCTCATCATTTCCAGTTTCATCATTATCATAATTATCTTCATCATCAGCATCATCATCATCTTCTTCTTCTTCTTCTTCTTCGCTTTCATTATTTTCAGCTTGTTCAAACTCATCTTGTACAAAGTCATCAACATCGATTATTAATTTTTTATTTTTATTTTTTGCCTCTTCAATTTGAATTTCTGCTGATTTATCAATTACTTTTGAAGCTGCATTTCCTGATATTTTATTTAACTTATCTAATTGATCACGATTACTTTCAGTAACACCATTACTATTAATATTATTACTATTGTTGTTGTTATCGTTCAATCTTTCGGTACCACCTAAAACATCCGATTTTTTTATTGCAACATTAAAGAGAGCTTTTCCATATTCAAATAATAAATTTGCATCATCTTTTCCATGTAAATCCATTTGCATTTCACATGCTTTTGTAAATATGTCTACTGCTTCTTCGAATTTTTTCAATGAACATAGTTTAATTCCTTCATCTGTTAAGGACTTTAAATTATCCTTTGTTGTCTCCATATTGGTTTTGATTATACTTGTATTAATTTTTAATATTTCTATTATTTATTTATATTAGATATTAATACCTGTTAAGTGGATTTAAATAATATAATAATAATAATAATAATAATAATAATAACAATAATAATAAAGTTTGATTCTTAAAAAAATATAAATTGGAACCTGTCCGGGTAATGGCGTATAAATGTGGCTTATTGGGAGACAAAAAAAGCAGAAAAAAAGTTTGAATAGTTTTAAAAAATATATTCATAAAAAAGTATTTTTCAGTTTTACATATATACTAAATATAAATAAATAAAATTTTTTATTTTTATAAAACAAAAAGGTATTTATCATATATGCATGCAATTAATTACTATGCATTTATCCAACCAAATTCTAATATTATGTATAGAAATTACAAAGTATGCAAAAGTTTTGTTTTTAGCATATATGAAAAATATTTGACCATAGTAGAGAGTAAAACAATGTATATACACACTCATACAGGATTTAAATTTTATAATGATAAAGTTTTACTATTGATTTATTATTTTTTCTTCACAAATTTATCTTATTCACTACTTTTACTATATAGTTTATTTTTACTTTATTTTCATAACGAATGTATTTATTTTACTACTCTTCCATTTACTCATTTGGTAGCTTAAATTAAAGGAAAAGCATATTAATACTTTGATAATTTTCTTTAATCAATTTATTTTTAACATAGTTTAAATAAGTATATTCTTAAATATTTAATTTTTTTTAGTTGTTCAAACTTCAGTTTAAGTTTTTTTTTCTCCCAAGTCAAATACTCTTTATAGGCTAATTGTCTTAATATTTACTAAAAATAGAATTATTTAAGACAATTTGGATTAAATTTTTCCAAAAAGGGTATATTATTGTCGAGATAGGGTTTTCAAGTAATATATTGACTAAATTAAAAATATTAGGGTTATTTTAGTCCCATTAGTCTATTTTAAGGTTAATTTAAGTCAGCTTGTCGCAATTAAAAACATATTTAAATTTTTTTTTTTTTTTTCTTTAAAAAATCAACCGATTTCAAACCCTGAAAACATCTCAAAAAGTAATTCCAAGACTATAGTTTTTAAAAAAAACAACTTTCCAGTGTATGAAATTGGTTAATCTAAGTTTTTATTTGCTTATTTAAATTATTTTGTTTTGTTTTGTTAAGTTTTATATTGAAAATGGTTGTTTCTAGGAATATTTCGGTATCAAAACCACTTCCTGTACGTATTCAACCTATGGAACTTCGACCACTTGCTTATAGAGTACTTTCTAAAAAACATGGATTAAATTTAAAATCAGCTGGTTTAAAAATGCTAGCAAATCATATTGGATACAAATTTGGCGTAGAATGGAGAACTAAATCTGAATCTTTTCTGGATGAAATTGCAAAAGTTTGGAAAGAACAGGATAGAGGAATTTTTGTCGATGATTCTGATTTAGGAAAGGTTATTACTGAAGTAGAACTACGGGAGGATAATAATAATAATAATAATAATAATAATAATAACAATAATAATAACAATAATAACAATAATAACAATAACAATAGCGATATCGATCATAATAATATTGATATACAGGTTGATGCTAGTTTCAATGCTAAAAATACTAGCTCTGATACTAGTAGTAACACTTCTAAAGAATTAATTCTCTTTTTCAAATCAATAAACTTGTTCGATTTGCCCAATATTACATACAATCACAATATAAAGCAATTTGACAAATCGACAAAAAAAAGAAATGTGTTGGCAAGTTACAAATCCTTAATAAATTCTATAAACTTAAGTCATTATTATATACTGTATCATAGACTATTAAGAAATGATTCATTTCAAAAACCCTTAAATGTGAATACTTTAAATTATAAAAAAAACCTAAATAATAATAAAATCACAGTTATAAAAAATTTACTTGGACGTTATGGTAAAAAATTTCTTTTATTTGGCTTACTAGTTTCAGGTGCAAATGGATATTATTGGTTAGAAGATGCATCAGGTTTAGTTGAATTAGATTTCTCTGAAACTATACCAATGTTTGGATATTTTAATCCCGGTTGTTATGTTTTAGTTGATGGTTTGTATTTGAAAAATGAAAAATTCCTAGTGTCAAATATCGGTCATCCTTTCTCTGAACGGCAATCAATTTCAAGACAAATTTTTGGAAATATAGATTTCAATGGTATAAATTCAAACAGTCTTGATAAACATACAAGCAAATATGATAAAGATTTGGAATATAAAATGATGCAACAAGAAAAGTTGAGGGTTAATGATAAAATTGTTTTTTTAGGTTGTGATATCTTTTTAGACGATGATAATACTTTTAAAGCATTAAAAAAAGTCTTTCAATCATTTGAATCTAATAATAACATACCATTATCTATTGTATTTTTAGGTAGTTTCATATCAATTTCGTTTCAAAATACCCAACGATCGCCAGCTTATAAAAATCATTTCGATGATTTAGCTCTATTTATTAAAGAGTTTCCGTTAATTTCAGAAAATTGTCTTTTAGTCTTTATCCCAGGAGATAAAGATCCTTGGGCCAGTTTAGCAACAGGAGGTGCTTCAACTTTATGGCCACAAATGCCAATTCCAGAATTATTACGTACAAAGATATCTTCCACTGCATCCAAGGTTGAATTTTCAAGTAATCCTTCTCGAATGGTGTATTTTACACAGGAAATTGTAATTTCAAGAGATAATATAGGCGAAAGATTTCGTCGTAATGATATAAAGTTTAATGATAACCTCACATCTGTTCAAATTGGTAATAGTGATAACTCTTCAACACCTATACAAATTGATACAGATGAAGAAGCAAATAAGAATTATAAAGTGTTAAATATTGATAAGGATAATTCCAATACTAATTTGCCTGCTGATATTTTAGAAGGGCGCAAGGTGAGTCTTTATATTATGTGCGTGTATGGCTATACATTAACTTACATTTTACATATATTTACACACTCAAATACATACATACATACATACAATAAATACATATATGTATACATTAATTTACAATTACTTTTTATCTAACTAACCTCTAGATTGCTCGTACACTGCTGGATCAGGGTACACTTTCGCCATTCCCTATCTCTATTCGGCCAGTTCTTTGGGACTACTACAATACTTTATCTTTAATGCCATTGCCCAATGTTGTAAGTATTTAATATATTGCAGTAATTATTGATATTTTCATTTTTCAATACTAATCAGTAGGTTGTTATTGGGGATCCATCATCACCTAGATTTCATGTTTCTTATGAAGGATGTCAAGTGATTAATACTGGAAAATTCATTGAACGACACACAGCAACTTGGTTTGAATATTATCCTTCAATTGGAAAATTCAATAAAAAAAATATAATGTTTTAGTATTAACAAGTACTTCAATTTAAATATTATAACACTCTAGTGTACTGTAAAATACAATGTGTATATATAGCGTAAGTATCAAAGTAATACATTAAATAATTTAAAATGAGATAGAATGAATATACATTTAAAAACTTGGTAAACAATACAGCATAAATAAACGTATAAATGAAACGGCATAAATAAACAAACACATAAATAGACAAAGGAACAAAAAAAAAAAACTAAATATATAAATAAACAAATTAAATAATAAATTCAAATACTCTTTTAAATAGATAACAAGAAAATAAAATCGAAAATATGAAAAGATGTTTATTACTAATTTTTTTTTTTATTATTTATCATTTATCATTTATTATTCCCTTTATCACCTACCTAGAATATGGATGACTACCATGATGGGAATTGTTTCCTCTATGTGATCGTCCACGATAACCTCTTGACGCACGTGGACCTGAAGGAAAGCCATTATTCCTGTTATCTCTATAACCCCTATTATCTCTAAAATCACCCCTCGAGTTGGATTTTGCACCATAAGATTGATATGAGTTATTTGAATTGTAAAATTGTGGATTACCAGATGAATCATCACCCGTAGATGTTTGACCGGTTGCAGAATTTCCTTCTGGTAGACTAAAATTTTGATTTACATTTTGACCTTGACTTTGTGCTTGGGTTTGTGCTTGGGTTTGAGTTTGAGTTTGAGTTTGAGTTTGAGTTTGACTATCATTTTGAGTTTGAACTTGACTATCGGTCTGGGCTTGCCCTTGATTTAAAATTTGACCTTGATAATATCCTCCTCTACCATTTCTCAATTGAGAATTAGCAGCATTTGCACCACCTCTGGTAGAATAATAAGATTGCATTCTTTGCCAGTATTGAGCCATCATAGCTGGAGACATACCTGCATAATAGCCTTGTCTTGGATCTGGTTTACCAGTTGCAGGGTTAGTAATACCAGTATTTGCATATTGTTGTTGTTGCATAGAGTAATTACCATAATTACCATAACCACCATAACTATTACCATAATTATTATTATTATTATTATTATTATTATTATTATTATTATTATAATTATTGTAATTATTATAATTGTTATTACCATAACCACCATATGAATGTTGTTGATCATCTTGTCGGAAAGCTCCAGAACGGGGCTCTGCTCTTTTAACTTCAATCATTTTTTCATGCAAATAAAGTGTGCCTGATGAAAGAATCAAATCTACAGTTGAATCAGATTCAAAAGTTATAAATCCAAAACCCCTTGGACGACCAGTTTCTTTGTCCATCATTAAAGTGGCATCTAAGATTTTACCAAAATTTAAAAAAAATTCCTTAAATTCTTGTTCTGTAGTTTCTTGAGATATACCACCAACAAACACTTTTGAAGTTTTATCTTGTTCTTCACGAGGAATTGCTCGTTTTGGATCAATAATTTTCCCATCTAAAATATGTTCCTCAGTTGCGACAACCATGTCCACACATTTTGGTTCTTTAAAAGTTAAAAACCCGAATCCTCTTGATCTTCCAGTTAAATTATCTTTCATGACATTACATTCTAAAACCTCACCGAATTTTGAAAAGTATTCTTTCATTTTTTCATCAGAAGTTTCCCAATTCAGACCTCCAATAAACATTTTTCCGTCATCTTTATGGATTGAATTTCCGCCCACCTGGGTTGGTTTTTCATCTTTTTCATTACTTTCTCCATTATTTGTATTAGTATTTGCATTAGAATTATTATTAGAATTATTATTAATATTATTATTAATATTATTATCATTGACATTTTGATCATTATTCTGATTTTGAAGAGTTTCATTGTTTTCGTTATTTTGACTATTTTCAGAATTTCCTAAGGTTTGGTCCGCAGTTTGGTCGCCGGCCGTATTATTTAAAACATGGTCATCACCATTTTTATTATTTACTTCAGACTGGGCGCCATTTTGGTCTCCGGGGTCGTCAGTTTTTTCTTCGCTTTTTTCATAAAGTTTTGTTTTCGACTCACTGCAGGTTAGAAAGTAAACAAACTAAAAAAGAATAAATTAAGATTAAATAATAAAAAAAAAAAGGAAAAAAGGAAAAAAATAAGAATAAACAAATGACTAATCAAAATTAGCCTATGAAAGGAAAAAAATCCTAATCTAAAAATTAATTTAAAAAATAAACCAATAGAAAATAATAATTAGAAAAAAACTCATGCTAATCCTAAAAAGGAAAGCGAAAAAAAAAAAAAAAAAAAAAAAAAAAAAAAAAAAAAAAAAAAAAAAAAAAAAAAAAAAAAAAAAAAAAAAAAATAAAATAAAATTACTATAGTATGAAATACTATAGTACTAATTATATAAAACTATATAATAACGTATACCATTATACAGTATTCACACAGGTCTACTATAAAGCATAGCTATAGTATTACACACTACAGTATTATTCTCAGTAGCACATACTAAATGTCTGCAAACAAATCGTCATCCTCTTCGAAATCTGTCATTGTGGTTATTTAGAGAAAAAAAAAAAAAAGATTTCATAAATATATCATGGCAACGCTGTCGATAAGCGATTATAAATATAGCACAACTATGTACGCAAGTACATAGTTGTGTTGTATGTATATATTTAATTAATATTACTGCGTATTACAAAAATAAATTGATTATTATAAAAGTTGTCATAATAGTACATATTTTTTGTAAAATTTACTTTTAAATATATAGAAAACAACAGCAATAATATTAAATTTCATTTATTCAAATTTTACTTTAATTGCAATTGCAATTATAATATTGATAAACAAATATACATAGATGAATGTATGATATAATTATAAATAAATTTTCCATATAGCAACCGTTGTTACAACAACGGTTGCTATATAGAAAATTTTAACAGAAAACTCATTTTAAACAATTAGTATGAAGAAACAAAGAATTAATAATAATAATAATAATAATAATAATAATAGAAATAATAAAAATAAAACAAAATGAAGAGTATCGTTGTTAAGAATTGTCATTTCAATTGTTTAAAAGGTAATTTGTTACAATAGTATTTTCAGCATTTTGATATAATTTTTGTAAAAACTATTTTTTTTTTGTTACTAACTTTCAAGGAAAATATTTCTCTACTAGTTGTTTAAACCGAGCCATTTCTAGCCAGACAGCTTCTAGTACAGTTATTAATAAATCGGGTAGTAACCAACAAAAAAGTTCAGGGCGTCAGGGTAATTTTAAAAACACTAATAATTCCGTTTCTGGAAAATTAAGCAAAAATGTTCAAAAAGGAGTAAACGTCGCGAAAGGGTCTAGCGCTTTAAAAGGGGCAAAAGACACTAAAGAGACATTTCCAAATGCCCTTAAAAATGTACTTGAAAAGCCAAAAAAGTCTAATAGTGAGTATTATATTGAACGCAAAATGGTTTTTGACCGGTTTTCAAGTTAGCACTAACTGGTTTTTTTGTGTCCTTGTATTTTTTTTTTTTTTTTTTTTTTTTTTTTTTTTTTTTTTTTTTGTTTTTCAGACTCAGCTCTCACCGCTACGTTTAAAAAAATCAATGCATCGCATATTCAACAAAAAGCAAGAGAATTTCAAAAAATGTATCCTGATCGATACACTATGACAGTAAAAGCTGGTAAAATTGCAAATATACATGATTTTAAATGGGATACTATAAGGAAAGCAAATACTAAAAGAGATAAAGTTGCTCCACCTGATTTTTCAAATACTGATCTTATGGATCTTGTAAAGAATCCAGCATTACTTTCTACTTTTATGACTTCATCTGGTAGAATTTTACATTCTGATATTTTAGGTACTAACACAAAGACACAAAAGAAGATTTCAAAAGCAATCAAAAGGGCTCGTGCAGCTGGTTTGGTTTCTTTTGTTCATTTGGATAATTCATTGTTGTCTAACCGGTTTATGTAAGTTTAAACTACATGGATCCTAATAAATGTATATATAATAAGTAAATAGATAAATATATGATAAGTTTTTGTTTTTTTGTTATATGTTTTAACGCTCTTGGTATGATTAATGTGTGTATGTATGTGTATGTACATATATATATATATATGTATATATATATGTATGTATATATATGTATATGTGTATGTATATGTATATATATGTATGTATATGTATGTATGTATGTATGTATGTATGTATATATGTATATGTGTATGTATGTATGTATGTATGTATGTGTTGATACATGTATTGATATATATATTCTGTGTTGTTATATGTAGAGCCATATATTCTTCATACACAGCTAGCTACCTATACGTATGCTGCATCTCTCCCTATATGTACATTCTTGTTGTTTATTTGCATACTTTCATTCGCTATTAACACCCTGTCGTAGATGCGCAGAAGCGTTTTTAAACAATGATTGCCACATGTAAGCCTCACTCAGTAGTAACTCTATATCCTTATCAGTCCAATCCTTTGTAGGAAGTGATTGTAAAAACATCATTATTTCTTGAAAATCCATTGTTTGTATTTGAGCAGACCATTTAACCAGAAAAGCTGCACAAACATATACATGGAACTGTGAAAACCCAGTTGGATCCTCGGCTAAATATGTATCCCACATTCTAATAACATTGTTAATTGATAATTCCCTCATTAACATACAATTCATCCATCTAAAACTAAATTGAATAAAATCTACACCTTCATTTTGTAAATGTTTTGCTAAATTTACATCAATTCTTTTTGTTAAATCTTTTAAAGCACTAACTTGTCTTTGAATCCCAGGTTGTGCTTGTATATAGTTATCTTGAATTCCATCTAAAAGTTTAGTTAAACACCAGAAACTATCTGCTTCAACTTGATCCATTATTTCTTTGGAAATATTACTAGGATCATAATCATTAACATTTTCATTATTTTCAAGACATGATGAAAGAAATACTTGGAAAAAAGGAGTTACTAAATCATTTATACCTTGTACATATCCAGATGCGGGATGCCGACTTGCCCAAAGATATAATATTCGTTCTAATGATCTATGAGTAGCTTCAAATCCATAAAGTTTAATATGTGGATTTGTCCTTGGAACATCAATTATAATTTGATGCCACATTGTTTGATCTCTTTTACGTGAAAATGTTTGAATAACTCCATCTGTATATTCTTTTCGTTTACGAGCTAATGTTACTGATCGTCTATCTGAATTTGTTGGAAGATATCCTAATAATAGTTTCCATGTCATTGCTCGTAATTCATCAGGAATACCAGACCATGCTAATTTTTTAAGGGCAATTATATCAACATTTTTAGCGTCAAGTAATTTTTTAAATCTATTTATTCGTGAAAGTCTAGCATTTATAGATTCAAGTTCTGCAAATGATGATGCTTCTGTTAATTGAGATGCTCGCCGTCGTTGTGTGTCTAAATTTAAGGTATCAGTATTATTATTATTATTATTATTATTATTATTACTATTGTTATTATTATTATCATTATTATCATTAATATTATTATCAGTCATTTTATTTCCGTTTGAATTTCCATTTCCTTGTGTTTGATCAGAAGAGCCTTCTGATAAATTACTTGAAATAGGACCTATATTCGTCATATAATTAAAACTATTTCTATGATATTTTGTGGATTTTCCTTTGCCTTTTTTTCGTTTTTCTTTATCTGGTACATTTTCAATTGATTTTATTCGTCTTGCTTCATTATCATCGTCATCTAAATTAGGATTCCAGTCATATTCATCATCATATGAATTACCTAAACTAGAGTTTGAATGTGCTATTGATTTTTCTGATTTTTCCATAGATTGTCTCCTTGAACTATAACCTGAGCTATGTTTTGAACTGAAAAAAAATACAAAAATATAAAAATATAAAAATATAAAAAATTAGTTATTATAATTATAAACAATTGAAAAAAAATAACATACAGCATTCCTGTTCTTGCCCAGTCTGCAAAGGAATAAGAAGCTCCGACAATTCGTGACTCATTACTAAAAATAGAATTAGATTGGTTATTGATAATAAAATTTAATACAAAATAAACAAACAAACAATACGCACTCTGAATCATCATCTAGTTTTGAATTTGAAGGAGCATTAGATGAGGAGCGTAATAAAGCTCTTAGTGGTAAACCTCTTCCACCATTTTCACCAAAAACAAACTCTGAATTTTCTATAACAATTAGAATTTGTATTACAAAGAATGAAAAAAAAAAAAAAAAAAAAAAAAAAAAAAAAAAAAAAAAAAAAAAAAAAAAAAAGAATTACCTATCTGAACCATTTCCTGGGAGTGTAAATATAATAAAAAAGTAAAGAAAAGCAATAAATATAGAATTGTATTGTTAGTCAATTAATTTATGTGTGTATTACTTAATGTGTAATTACCTGTCCGTTCCTAGACTTACTAGGAGACGAGGAAACCATTTCAAGTTATAAGAATGAAAACTGGGAGTTAGAAAATTGAGTTTAAGTTTGAGTTTGAGTTTGTTACAGAAACATATAGTTATGAGTGTTTAGTTGTAAATGCACTAAGTAAAAAATAGAATGAGAATATTAAAAAAAATTACTTGTATAAGGAAAATATTAAAACAATATTACAGTAATAAACAAGGTTTGACTGTCGAGGAGAATTTGAGTGTAGAAGGAGATGGTGCATTTAATAACAACAACAACAACAACAAAAAAAAAAATACATGCGTAATTTAATGTGGTTAATGTGGTTAGTGTGCATTTAATAACAACATGCCATACCAAAATACAACCCTTATCCAATTAGACAGCATTTCTGTATATTTTTCATCATTTTAGCATATATTTTTCATGATTATAGCATATTTTTCATCATTTTAGCATATAATTTTCATGATTATAGCATATTTTTCATCATTTAGCATATTTTTCATCCTTTCTGCATATAATTTTCATCATTATAGCATATTTTTCATCATTATAGCATATTTTTCATCATTTTAGCATAATTTTCATCATTATAGCATATTTTTCATGATTATTGCATATTTTTCATCATTTAGCATACTTCAACACCATAGTCATACACAATCTCAATTATATCAACCATCTACACTCAACCCGTACGATTAACTTACATTTCTCATTAATGCAGAAAAACAACCGACAAACGAATAAATATAATAAAATGTAATAATTTATACCAGTTTGCTACTTTACTATTCAATCCAATAGGAGAAAAACTAAGTTAGTAAGTTGGTTAACAAAAAAATAAAAATAAAAATAAAAATCAACATAAAATAAAATCAACATTTAAATTTGGAAACTTTTACTTAATTCTAATTAAATTCACATACAAATTAACAAATCTGAATTGGAATTATTATAATTTAAAAAAAAAATAACTTTTTTTTTTTTTTTTTTGTTTGTTTGTTTTTCTTGCGGTTTTTTTGGATTAAGTTGGCAAATTGTTGTGTAATGCGTCGTAATACGGTGTAGTGATTATCGAATTATCGTGTATAATAATTATGAGTATAAAATTATACTTGTATATAATTTTATACTTGTATATAATTTTATACTTGTATATAAAATTAATTAGATTATAATAATTATTTAAGTATATAATTTTATACTTGTATGTAAAATTATTAGATTATAATAAATACAATAAATACAATAAATTATGGTAATAGTGTAGTAAATTATGGTAACTATGGTGTTTTATAGTAGATTATAGTAGATTATAGTAGATTATAGTAAATTATAGTAAATTATAGTAAATTATATAGTAAATTATATAGTAAATTATAATAAATAATAATAAATTACAGTAATTATAGTAATTATAGTAATTATAGTAATTATAATAATTTTATATACTTGTATATTAAATTAATTAGATTATAATAAATTAAAGTAATCATCTACATGTGTTGTAATTATAAATATTGTGGTAAAATTAGTATTTATAATAAGTATAATAAATATGATAAAATAATAAAATAATAAATATAATAAAATAATAAATAATAATAAATATAATAATATAATAAATAATAATAATAATAATATAATAAATAATAATAAATATAATAAATATAATAAAATAATAAATACAATAAATACAATAAATTATAGTAAATTATGATAATTATATATAAAATTATAATAAATCATAGTAATTGTGTAGTAAATTATGGTAACTATGGTATTTTATAATAATTATAGTAAGTTATAGTAATTATAGTAATTATAATAATTTTATATGCTTTTATTTTAAATTATAATAAATTATTGTATTTATAGTATTTTATATTAAATTATATTAGATTATGGTAATTATATAGTAAATTATAATAAATTATAGTAATTGTATAGTTAATAATAAATTATAATAAATTACAGTAATTGTATAGTAATTATAATAATTTATATACTTGTATATGTAATTATAATAAATCATAGTAATTGTATAGTAAATTATATAGAGTAGTAAATTACAGTAATTATATACTAATGTGTTGTAAATTATAATAATTATGGTAAATTATATAGTAAATTATAATAAATAATAATAAATTATAGTAGATATAATAAATTACAGTAAGTTATAGTAATTATAGTAATTATAGTAATTTTATATACTTGTATATTAAATTAATTAGATTATAATAAATTAAAGTAATCATCTACATGTGTTGTAATTATAATGATTGTGGTAAAATTAGTATTTTATAATAA
>JAJLXO010000215.1:34409-57636 GCA_030571375.1 Botryozyma mucatilis | reverse complement strand
AATAAATAAATAAATAAATAAATAAATAAATAAATAAATAAATAAATAAATAAATAAATAAATAAATAAATAAATAAATAAACAATAAAAAATATATATAATATAAACAATATAAATAATAGATATTTAATAAATAAATAATAAATAAAATTAATAAAATAAATAATAAATCAAATAAATAAAATAAATAAATAAAAAAACTAACAAATTAAATAAATAAAATTAATATAATAAAATTAATAAAATTAATAAAATAAATAAAATAAATAAATAAATAAATAAATAAATATAATAAACAATAAATAATAAATAAATAATAATAATAATAAATAGTAATAAAGAAAATAAATAATAAATAAAATAAATAAAATAAAATAAATAAATAATAAAATAAATAAATAAAAAGTAAAAATTAAAAATTAAAAATTAAAAATTAAAAAATAAATAAATAATAAAAAAAATAAAAATTAGAAAAATAAAAATTAAAAATAAATAAAATAAATAAATAAAAATCAATAAAATAAATAAATAATAAAAAAAATAAAAATTAGAAAAATAAAAATTAAAAATAAATAAAATAAATAAATAAAAATTAATAAAATAAATAAATAAAATAAATAAAATAAATAAAATAAATAAATATAATATAAACAATATAAATAATAAATAAAATAAATAAATAAAAATTAATAAAATAAATAAATAAATAAATAAATAAATATAATATAAACAATATAAATAATAGATATTTAATAAATAAATAAATAAATAAATAAATAAATAAATAAATATAATATAAACAATATAAATAATAGATATTTAATAAATAACAGATATTTAATAAATAACAGATATTTAATAAATAAATATAATATAAACAATATAATGTAATAATAAATAATAATTTTATATTTACAAGTATCTAAAACATAAACCACCATTGTGAAAAATTAAACATAAATTAATAGGGTAAAAAAACATATTCAAAAAAAAAATTAAATAAAGCTAATTTCATAAATTTTTAAAATATGAAAGTTTTGTATTATGATTGCAAGGAAGTTAAAATTATTTATGCAAAAAGTTGTATAAAAAACAATACATTTTCATGTGCTCGTAACAAAAGACATTTTTCAATAAATTCTATACTATATGATAAAAAAAAAACTGATCGAAATAAATATCAAAATACTATAAATTTGCTTTCAACGAAATTTCCAAACCGATCAAATAAGGATTTGACAGAAGAATTGATAAGGAAATGTTCTCAGGATGTCTATACATTTCAGGTATTTTTTTTATTTTTTTATTTTTTTCAAACAATCTACTAATTTTTTCTTAGAAAACTAAAAATTCACCTGTGGATTTTGTCTTACATGATGGACCCCCTTATGCTAATGGAGATGTTCATTTAGGTATATTATTTTGTATATGTGTTATTATTTTGCATATGTGTATATTATTTTGCATATGTGTATATTATTTATACATATATGTTTACATATATGTATAAATGTATTTATATGTGTATAAATATATAAATATATGTATAAATACATGTATAAATGTGTTTATATATGTATAAATGTATATATGTATAAATATATGTATAAATACATGTATAAATACATGTATATATGTATATATGTATAAATACATGTATTATTTATAAACACATTTATACCTTATTAACATAACAGGCCATGCATTAAACAAAATTTTAAAAGATATTATCTGTAGATACCAAATTTTAAAAGGTAAAAAAATATCTTATATTCCAGGATGGGATTGTCATGGATTACCAATAGAATTAAAAGCTTTAAATACTAAAAAAGCAAAAGAATTAGAAAAAAAAGGTAAATTAAATTCTGAAGAAATTCGTAAATTAGCAAAAGAAGTTGCTTTATTTAATGTAAATAATCAAAGAAATGCTTTTAAATCTTGGGCTGTTATAGGGGAATGGGATAATCCATATATTACTATGGATCCAGATTATGAAATAAGACAATTAAAAATTTTTAAAAAAATGTTAAGTAAAAGTTTAGTTTATAGACAATTTAAACCAGTTTATTGGAGTATTGCATCACGTACAGCTTTAGCTGAAGCTGAACTTGAATATACATCTCATACTTCAAAATCAATGTATGTTTCATTTCCTTTGGTTAAATCAAAAAATCTTAAAAATTTTTTATTAACTTATTTAAATAATGAAAATGATAAAGATTTTGATATTAATTTATTAATTTGGACTACAACTCCATGGACATTAGTTGCTAATAAAGCAATTGCAATTAATAAAAATATTAATTATTCCTTATTAAAAAAAAATAATAGATTTTTTATAATAGCTGATTCTTTAGCAAATTATATAAAAGAGAATGTTCTTACTGGTTCTGAAATTATAAAATCTAATATCCCCGGAGAAACTTTATTAACCTTAAAATATAAAAATAATCTTTTCACAGAATCAACATCCTATCCAATTTTACATGCTGATTATGTATCTTCAGAAAGTGGTACTGGTTTAGTTCATACTGCTCCTTCACATGGAATGGAAGATTATCTTTTATGTTTAGAAAATAATATACAAGCAAATTCTTTAGTTGATTCAAAAGGAAAATACATTAATGATTTACCTAAAGGTTGTGAAAATTTAGCAGGAATGGATATTTTTACAGAAGGACATGATTTAATTTCAAAAATGCTTTCTAATTCTAATTCATTAATTAAAACCCATTTATATACTCATCAATATCCTATTGATTGGAGATTTAAAAAATTAGTAATCATTCGAGCAACATCACAATGGTTTTTTAATGTAGAGAATATAAAAACTGCTGCTTTGAAAAGTCTAGACTCTGTAAAATTTTTCCCAAAACAAAGCGAGCAAAGATTAAGATCATTTACCAAGTCAAGAAAGGAATGGTGTATATCTAGACAAAGAGTTTGGGGTGTTCCTATACCAATGGTTTATGATGTAGAAACTGATGAGCCTCTTCTTGAAGAGGAAAATGTTACTTTTATTATTTCTCAAATTGAAAAATTAGGAATGGATCATTGGTTTACTACAGGCTCAGATGCATCAGATTGGGTTTTACCAAAATTTCTTCAAACTGGTAAAAAATTTACTAAGAAGCTTGAAACATTGGATGTATGGTTTGACAGTGGTACTAGTTGGACTTTAATAGATGAAAAATTTCCTAATAGAAATCCACTTGCAGATGTATATTTAGAAGGAACTGACCAGCATCGTGGATGGTTTCAATCTTCATTATTAACAAAAATAGCAACCTCAGATGAATCAACTCCTTCTGCCCCATTTAATAATTTAATTACAAATGGATTTACTATGGATGAAAATGGCTTAAAAATGTCTAAATCTTTAGGAAATATCATTGCCCCAGACAAGATTATTAAAGGAGATTCAAATTTAAAGGGGATTGGAATAGATGGATTAAGAATTTTTATTGCACAATCAGATTATTTTTCTGATATTTTTATAGGGAAAAATGTAATTGAAAATTCTGGCAATATTTTGAAAAAATTTAGACAAACTTTCCGTTATCTTTTAGGAAACATTTCTGATTTTAATGAAGCCAACAAAGTCAAATATGACGATTTAGGATTATTAGACAAAATTGCATTTAACCAAGTTTTAGAATTAGAAAAGAATATTGAATTAGCATTTGATCAATTTTCTTTTAATAAAGGTTTAAATCTTTTGCGTTTCCATGTTCAAAGCCATCTATCTGCCTTTTACTTTGATGTTTCTAAAGATACTCTATATTCTGATGAGAAAAATTCTATTGAACGAAGATCAATACAAACTGTATTTGTAAAAATATTGGAAGTTTACACAAAATACTTATCACCTATTGTTCCTTTACTTACACAAGAGGTCTGGGATCATACACCTGGTTTTATTACTAAAGGTCTTCAGTCACCATTTTACAAAGGAAATAATGATTTAAACACTCATGAAATTCTGGATATTGATATATTACAAGATTATGAAATTTTAGAACAAATGCGGTCAGAATTAAACATGCTTTTTGAAACCCCAAAGAGTGATAAAATAGTTTCTACACTTTCAGAGACTTGCCTTTATATTAACATCTTAAATCCAGAAAACGATTCGCTTAATTTATTACTTAGTAAATATTCAAAGGTACTAAGGAAATTTTTTATTTGTTCGGATGTTATATTTTCAAGCGATAGTTTCAATCCAAAGCAAGAATTGCCATGGTTTTATTCTCGTAAAGCTAAAACGCCAATAGGAGAGATTGAGCTAACTATTTATCCATCTTCCAAACATAAGTGTCCACGTTGTTGGTCATATTCATCAATAGCTGACGATCAATTATGTAAAAGATGTGATGAAATTGTTAACAAATAGACGGAATAGGGATAAAACAGAAAGAAAAAAAGAAATTTCTAAAAAATGTATCATAGACTAAAGTAATGTATATAAACAATTAAGCGAGTTTTTGTATATAGTTAAATTAAAATTTATATTAAACTTATTTATATAAAGTAAAAAATCCTATCCCCTCCCCAAAAAAAAAAAAAAGATAAAAATACATAAGCAAAATCAACAAAAAAAAAACAAAATAAAAAACAAAAACTTTTTAAAATTTAATTATTTCATCATCTAGCGTTCGTTATTCATTTTCTGAAGTATCATTCCCCGATGCATCGTCGGAACTATTTTCTGAAGCATTTTCTGAAGCATTTTCTGAAGCATTTTCTGAAGCATTTTCTGAAGCATTTTCAGAAACATCATTTTTCGCAGAATCATCAACAGATGCATTAGTTTTTGATGGATTCTTTGTATTATCCTTTGCAATAGATTTTTTTCTATCAGAGCTATCTTCTGGAGGAGGAATAAACCATGGAATTTTTCCCCGCATAAAATCATTTAAAACCAATCTGGCAATTCCATTTTCATCTGGTTCACCACCTTTTAATAGTCGGCCATGTTTACGAGCAATTTTTTCTAAAAATTCCGCTGCATTTTTCCAGCCTGATATTTCATATGTTTTTTCAAGATGATGAGGTTTGCATCTTTCTAATACAGCAGGAATATATTGTTCAGGATTTTCTACATTTTCAACTCGGACTACACCTCTTAATAAAATATCAGTTTCAGTATCTGATTTATTAGGGGGTACAACTCCAGGGCAATCTATTAAAAAGATTCTTTTCATAAAAGTAATATATTGCCAAACTTTTGTTTCACCAGGAATTGGTGCTACATTACAAACTTTTTTACTTCTTAAAGTATTGATTACTGAAGATTTGCCAGTATTTGGATAACCAATTAAACCTACAGAAATTTGTTTCCTATCTGAATGTAAAGAAGAAAATTGTCTTAAAAGTTGTATTAAGCTTCCTTTCCCAAACGAATTTGTGATTGAGGCATGAAAAGCTAAAGTTGGATAATCTTTTGAAAGGTGTTTTACCCAGGCAGCCTATTTCGAGTTAGTAATGACAAATAAGTATGGTGAATAATATTAATAAGATATAAAATATAAAAAATCGATAAACGAAAAAAAAATGTGCGGTCTTTAACTAAGAAATTTAGAAACAAAGAATATTTATAAATAAATATAATTCTAATTTCAACTCAAAAAGAACATTTCTAATTCGAAGAATACTCAAAACGAGTATGAAAGTTTCAAATTAGAATTAATTTTCCAAAATTGTAACAGACGTAATCTATATGAGTTGCTTTAAGCTAGATACATCCTGACTTAATTTTGGAAACTGATATGAAAAAAAAAAAAAAAAAAAAAAAAAAAAAACAATTAAACACTTACAGCAACCCAGGTTGGAACTAAATCACATTTATTTAAAATAAAAATTAAATGTTTGTGAGGGACTTCAGTTTTAATATATTTTTCAACTGATTTACATCTTGTTCCTATTGGATCTCTAGCATCTAAAACATTTATAACCACATCAGAAGAGTCTATGACCTTGTATAATTCATTCCAAATTCTTTTAGATTGACCTTTTGAAAATATAGCTTCTTTTGCTTGTTGAATCCAATCAGTTGGTTCAGATTGATGAAAAAGAAGATTATTATCTAATTTTTCCTGATATTCTTGTTGTAAAGTATCAGTTTGTTTAGCTAAATCAGATAACGAAGATATTGAAGAATTTGAAAACTTTTTTCTTTGAGAATTTGGACCAAAAGTATGCTCAAATGATTGAGTTTCTAAAATTTTAACTTTTGGTATTTTATTATTCTCTTGTAATAGGGAGATTGGAAGTTTATTTTGTTTTAAAAGTACTTTATAGGAGTTACTTGAAGTTTCTTTTAAATTTTCTCTAAAATGTGTTAAAGCATCTTGAGCAATTACTCTTGTATTACCAAACCATCTTCTATTTGGATCGATTCTGGCATTTGGGATTTCAGTTGATTGAAATGATGCAGCTTGTACTATTTCTCCAGCAGCGTTTCTAACTGCTCTTCCTTGTTTGTATATTTTCAATCTTTTTAATTTTTTTGCGTCTCTGCATAGTTAGATTTTTGTATAGGTGGTAAATACGCAGTATGATACATAGTATGATACATAGTATGATACATATAGTATATGAATGCAAAAAAGAATGCCAAAAAGAATGCCAAAAAGAATGCCAAAAAGAATGCCAAAAATATGCAAATAAACACAAAATAAAACACTAACCTGTAAAAATTTTCTCCCTTTACTTTTAAATTTCCGTCTTTTGTATCATTTTCTCTTATTCTTCTATTTTTTTCTTTTTTTGCTGTTCCCATTTAGACTGATAGATGAATGAATCGAGAAAGCAAATTTATATTATTTAAATAATTACAGATAAAGATTAATCAGTGTTTAAATATTAACTAAAAGGAAATATTTAGTTATTTATTTATTTAATAAAATTTTGAATTTAAATGATAAATTTGGATTTAAAATTTTCAATCTAAATAATAAAATTTTAAATATAAATATTAAAATTTTAAATCTAAATTTTAAATCCAAATTATAAAATTTTAAATATAAATAATAAAAATTTTAAATTTAAATTTTAAATTTAAATAATAAAATTTTAAATATAAATAATAAAAATTTAAATATAAATTATTAAAAATTATAAAATTTTAAATTTAAAAAATAAAAATTTAAATCCAAATTATAAAAATTTAAATCTAAATTTTAAATCCAAATTATAAAATTTTAAATTTAAATAATAAAATTTTTAAATCTAAATAATAAAATTTTAAATTTAAAAAATAAATTTAAATAATAAAATTTTAAATATAAATAATAAAATTTTAAATTTAAATGATAAAATTTTAAATCTAAATAATAAAAATTTAAATATAAATTATTAAAAATTATTAAATTTTAAATATAAATAATAAAATTTTAAATATAAATCTAAATTTTAAATTTAAAAAATAAAAATTTAAATCCCAATTATAAAATTTTAAATATAAATAAAATTTTAAATCTAAATTTTAAATTTAAATAATAAAATTTTTAAATCTAAATAATAAAATTTTAAATTTAAATGATAAATTTAAATTTTCAATCTAAATAATAAAATTTTTAAATATAAATATTAAAATTTTAAATCTAAATTTTAAATCCAAATTATAAAATTTTAAATATAAATTATAAAATTTTAAATATAAATGATAAATTTAAATAATAAAATTTTAAGTCTAAATAATAAAATTTTAAATATAAATTATTAAAATTTTAAATATAAAGAACAAAATTTTAAATCTAAATAATAAAATTTTAAATATAAAATTTTAAACCCACAGGGTAATAAACGTTTTACTTCTTATTATCTTTTCAATAATTATTATTATTAATACATAATATAAAAAACTATAAACAATCAATAGATAATTATTAAAATATATATATAAAGACTTATATTTTTTTGCATTTATTTATTTATTTATTATGTTTTTGTTGAAAAATAGATTTTTTTTTATTTTTTTTTTTATTGTAATTGGTTATATGTATAAAAAAACATTAATAAATTTAATGATTTTTATTATTTCATAGAGTTTTTCATATAAATAATTATTTACTACGTTAAAAAACGTTGGATAGTAACTATTTAATAATTCAATAGTAAAGTATATCAATATAAGTATTAAATATTAGTTATATAGTAATAAGTTATATAGTAATAAGTTATAAGCAATAATAGTTAATTATTAAAAATGTCTACTACTAAATTTGATCCAGAGAAAGCTGAAAATCTTGAAGATGTAAGAGTTAATAAATAATAAAAATAATATAGCTCAATGTTAACCATTAGATTGAAAAACAATTTGCTGTAGTAGCAGTTGAACAAGCTCGTATGTAATAGTAATTGTAATATTTATAAATTTTACTTTAAATATAATAGTAAATCTAATTATAAGAAACTTATTGGAATGTTCTTGAAGCTGTTAAAGGATCCTTGTTGAAGTTAACAAAGTGTGTATTATTATATTCAGTTTAAGAAGAAAAAAAAAAAAAAAAAAAATTAAAAAAAATTTTAAAATATAAAATCATTTACTAATGATAGAATGGATGATGAAATATATGAACATTTTATTACAGAATTTCCAAAATATAAAGATCCTAAAAATGTGGAAACTATTGATGAGGATGAAATAAAATCAAATACAAATAAAGCTAAATGGAGAAAATTTATTAATTCTTATGAAAAAAAGGTTTGTTTGTTTGTTTGTTTTTATTTTAAAAATATTATATTATTATATTATTATGTTATTATATTATTATATTATATTAACATATGTAGATACCTAATTTTAATTTTGGAACTTTACTAAGAATCTCATCTAAGGATGTTTACGAAGAAAAAACTACAATGTTCGGTAAGTTATATTTTATTTTATTTTTTTCTTTATTATTTATAATCTAACATTTTAGCAACTCGAATGCAGGTATGTAATAATTTTCATTTCATATAATATGAAATAATGCTAATTTTTAGTTTTATGCAATTGAAATTGCTCGTAACAAATATGGTTTAAATGATTGGATACATGAAAAGGCTCATAAATAATGCTTTTTTTTTATTTTTTTTATTCATTATTTTATTATTTCATTATTTCATTATTTCATTTTATTTATTTCATTATTTTTTATTTCATTTTATTTATTTTTACATTATATCTTGTAAATATATATAAAATGGATTATTTTGATAAATATTTAAAATTAACTTAAACTTATTTAACTTAATTATTTTGATATTTTACAATGTAAAAATACTATTAAATACTCTAATTTTGCAAATAAAATACAAATATATACATTACAATCTAATTGTTAATTAGACTTACTTTTTTATTTATTTCTCAATTTATTAGAATAGATTTACAGTTAACAATTTTAAAATAACCAGCTTAATACTTTAAGTTTAAAAAAATCAAAAAATTCAACTATCGTTATGACAATATAAAATAAAGTATATAATATCAATTCTTATTTTAAACTACCTTAAATACATAAAAACTACTTTTAAATATATTAAATATTAACAAATATTTAATAAAAATAATGTTAATCCTTGTGATATAAATTGTAACTTTTTCTAATCTGTTAAGCAAATTCATATTTTATTATGTTAAAAAAATTTAAAAAAATTTTAAAAAATTCAAATCTGATGGGGAAGAACAATGGAATATGAACAATGGGCAACGTCAAAAAAAATACTTTTTCAAATTATATATTCTTTGTTTAAATTACTTTAATTTTAATACAAAAGCAAATAAGTTTGTTTTGTTTTGAGGCACAATATTATGGGGTGAATATAAATTATATATAAATGCAATTATGCTTGCTTGCTTGCTTGCTTGCTTGCTTGCTTGCTGAATGCATTTTGTAAAAAAAAAAAAAATAAAAAAAAGATATATATGTATATATAATATATATGTATATATAATATATATGTATATATGTAATTATTTTTTTTTTTTTTTTTTTCAAATAGAAAAAATGATTAGAAAATGCTTTGGAAATATTTATGCCTTTTTGGATTTCAAAGGTTACATTTTATTATACATAACTTTAATTTTCACCATTTTACATTCTTTAACCTCTCCTCTTACTGTTGTATTAACAGGTTATTTATTTACAGAGCTAGGTTCCTTTATGAATTCAGAGATTTCAGCTCAAGAATTTTTAGATAAAATATCAAAAATTGCTTATGGTTTAGTTTCTATATCTTTTATAGATTTTTTTCTTTCTGCTATTTTTTTATTTCTTTGGGAATATTTAGGAAACTATCAAATTATTATTATAAAAAAAATTTTATTTAAAAAACTTATTAATGAATCAATACCTTGGTATGATTCCAATGATGGTTCCTTAGGTAATATAAATAAATATTTTGTTTTTATTCGTGATTTGCAAATAGGTACTTCACAATCTTTCGGTCATGCTATTCATGGATTTGTAACAACAATTGTTTGTATTATTCTGTCTTTAACATATTCTTGGTCTTTAGCTTTAATCATTTTTGCTTCTACCCCATTAATGATTCTATTTAGTATTATTTTTTCAAATAAAATTCAATTTCATACTAAATTAGAAAAAAATTACTTAAAAGAATCTTCAAAAATTATATCTTGGACAATTCAATCCATTAAAACTGTAATGTTATCATTAACAGAAAATCACCAGTTTAAACAATTTTCAAATTTTAATAATTTATCTTTTATTCATTATAAATCAACAAATTTATTTTTTTCAATAAATATTTCAATTACAAAATTTTTAGTTTTATGTACTTTTGTTCAAGGCTTTTGGTTTGGTTCTCATTTAGTTCATAATAATTCTATAAATATAGGTACAGTCATGTTAGTCTTTTTCGCATGTTCGACTAGTGCAACTTCTTTAGATGAATTTATGTCTCAACAGTCACATATACAGAAAGCAAAAATTGCGGCAAAGTCATTATATATATTTTTGAAAAAAACTTTAGAAATTTCAAATTTGAAAAAAAATCAATTTATTTCTTTACCAATGATTGGTCATTTCCCAAATTCGTTTGATAGTGATATTGAGTTATTGAATGTCTCATTTTTTTATGATTCTCGTAGCAATAAGAAAGTTTTAAATAACCTATCATTAACATTTTCACATTCAACAATTACTTTCATTATGGGTCTTTCAGGATCAGGAAAATCAACTATTGGCGAACTATTAGCAAATTTTTATAAGCCAACCTCTGGATATGTCATGATTGATTCAATAGATTTACAACAAATCTCTCATGAATGGATTTTTGAAAATATCTTATACGTTCCTCAAAAGAATATTTTATTAAATACATCCTTAAGAGAAAATATTGCTGTTGGAAGTGAATTTCCTGCAGGAGTATCTGATAGTCAAATATTGGAAGCTTGTAAAATGACTTGTTTGATAGAAACTTTACAAGCTTTACCGGATGGTTTAGATACTGTTATAATAAATGGCGGAGAAAATTTAAGCGGCGGACAAAAACAAAGAATTGTGCTTGCACGTGCAATAATTAGAAATTCTCCTATACTTATTTTAGATGAAGCTCTTTCTGCTTTAGATAAACAGCAAGCAAAAATTATAATGAACAATATCAAAAAATGGAGACAAAATAAAACAACAATTATAATTACCCATGATAAGTCTCATATTTCGGATAATGATTTTATATATGTTATCAGTCAAGGTGAATTATCTGAAGCTGGATATAAAAAAGATTTAAGTAACAACCAAAAAAGTATATTTTCTAATTCAACTTCCAGTCAAGCTACTTTGGGTTTAAATTTTAATAATAATAGTCAAAAAGAATCTTTTAATACTATCTATGAGCATTCTAACCGAACCACATTATCATCAACAATATATTTAGATTTTCTTGAAACTAAGACAACTTCAGATGAGTATAAATACTACAAATCTTACTCAAAAAGATTTTCTTATGCGCCAATGAGTATTATTTCAGATTTTATAGATTATGAGGAAGATATAACAAAAAGTACAGAATATGGAATAAAATTAACTGAAAAAGTTAATTTATTTAAAGCTGATAATAAAAAATATACAAAATGTGTAGAAGAATTATCTATAGATGAAAAAGAGGAAGAGAGAAAAAATTTCAAAAAAAAAATAAGTCTTTTCATAAATTTTATTAAAATAATGATTACTAAAACTAATCTTCCAATTTATAAATTTATCATTGGGGGTGTTTTATTAATTTTAAATTCTGTGGTTACAGTGTTTTTTTCATTTTTCCTAGCTAAATTACTAGGTACTCTTCAGCCTAATTTACAAAGTTTGGAATCAATAAAATGGTCTATAATTTTATTAATATTAGCTTTTCTAGATGCATTTCTAATGTTTTCTTCTCGTTTTATTTTAGAAAGTTCAGGTGGATTCTGGGTAAAAGAAATGTCCAATAAAGCGTTTGAGAATATTTTAAAACAACCATATTTATTTTTTTATAGTGATGAAAATTCGATTTCGGAACTTGCATCTTCTTTAATAAATGATAAAGAAGATTTAAGTAAAGTAGGATTTTATTTAGCTTCTATATTAAGCAGTGTATTTCTAGTACTTTTTGGCATATTATGGGCATTGGCTACTGATTGGAAAATGACATTAGTTGGAGTATCATTACTTCCAGTTTTGGGGGTAGCCTTTAATATCTATATGACTGTATCTTTTAAATGGGAAACGAGATGTCGTGAATTAAGCAGAAACTCTCTTAATGTTTTATCTGAGATAGTTGCCGATATTAGATCTGTTCGTGTTTATGCTCTTGAAAAGTATTTTTTGATAAAACATGATGAGGTAATTTCAAGTTTGAAAAACTGTGTGTTTAAAAATTGTATTTATTCTGGAATTTTGTATGGTATTTTAATGTGTTGTTTACAATTATGTAAAGCACTAATTTTGTGGTATGGAATGAACTTAATTGGGAAACTACAAAGTTCCTATGAACAAATAATGACTGCAATTTCATTAATAATTTTTTCTTTAACCTTTGCTTTATCAAATCTTTCAAATATTTCTTTAATCTCTGCTGGGGTTGATGCCTTTAATAACCTTTTTCGCTTGTTAGAACTTCCTGATAAATCTTTTAATAAAGAAAAAGGCAACATAAATGATAAAAATTTGCAACTTGCACGCAATAATAATATTCTTCAATTGAAGAATATCTGCTTTTCATTTAGTGATGAAAATTTAGATCCTGATTTTGATAGTGCTATTTTAAAAGATGTATCTATAAGATTTCAACCTAATTCTTTGACGGCAATAGTTGGGTTTTCCGGTTCAGGAAAATCAACATTAGCTTCAATAATAGTCAGATTATTTGATAATTACTATGGTGAAATTAAATTTGGTGGAATAAATATAAAAGATATGTCTATTTCTCAATTAAGGTCTTTTATATGCTTGATGCCACAAAAATCTGATTTATTCCCTGGAACTATAATTGATAATATTTTATTTGGTATTGAGCCCCAGGAAAAGAAAATTGATAAGAAGAAAGCGATTAAGGCAGCAAAGCTAGCAAATATTCATACTTTCATCATATCTTTACCTGATGGATATAATACTTTTTTGGAGAAAGGTGATCAGTCAATTTCAGGAGGACAAGCCCAAAGAATCGCTTTAGCACGCTCCCTTGCACGAGATCCAAAGGTTTTAATTTTAGATGAATGCACTTCAGCATTAGATTCTATATCAACTGAATTAATTGTAGGATCGATTAAACAAATTAAAGAGCAGCTAACTGTAATCGCCATTACACATACTACAGAAATCATAAATGCTTCAAATAATATATTATTTATGGAAAATGGTAAAGTTGCAGACTATGGAAGTTATGAAATGCTTTATTATCCTGGGAGTAAATTATTTAGTCTATTAAATAGTTAAGAATTTTAAATAAACTTTTGAACTAACAAGAGTGGAATTAATATTGAGATTTCATAGCAGTTTATTTTATTTTATTTTATTTTATTTTTTGTTAGAGTTTGGTTTTGTTAGCGTTTGTTTACTTTGATATTATTTAAAAGATAATGAATATATTCCATTTAGTATTTTGTCATTTATAAATTTTGAATCATTAAATATAAATAAAATACATAATTATTTACAACAAAAAAAAAACCAAAAAAAAAAAAAAAAAAAAAAAAAAATTTAAAATTTAACATTTAAAATTTAACATTTAAAATTTAACATTTAACATTTAACATTTAAAATTTAAAATCATTAATCCCAAAAATGTATAGGTCCATCAAATCCAGCAGTTGCGACTTTACTTGTTTCTTGAGGATGGGCTGCTATACAAGTTAAAGGTCCATTATGTGCATGAAAATGTGAACGTAATTTTGTTGTTTTCCAATCCCAAAAAAAAGCATTACCAGTTGTATCACCACTCATTAAATATTGACCATCTGGTGAAAAGTCCAATTGTATTCTATAACCGGCACAATTATGACCAGTAAATACTTTTTTCTTATTTTGTCTAAATTTACCCTTTGCTCCAAAAACGTAAATTTTATTATCCATACTTTGTGCAGCAACATAATTACCTGATGGATGTAAAGTGATTGCAGGCATGGAATGTTGTGTTGGATCAGCGATAAATTTTATTGGAACATTAATTTGCCATTCCCATACACGAATTGATTTATCATCAGAAGATGTCATGAATCGTCTATTATCATCAACAAAAGTAATTGTATTTACAGCACCAAGATGATGATCATATTCTTGTATTAATTCACCACTATTAATATCAAATTGTACAATTTTATTATCCATCATTCCAGCAATAAATTGATTTGATTTATCAGACTCTGGATTAAAACGTATAACATTTGGTGTTTTACCAGTGGTAAATCTTGAAATACATTTACCAGTTTCAGTATCCCATAATTTCATCATTTTATCATAAGAAGCAGTAAGAAATCTATCACCATTAGCAGAGAAAGAAACATCTTTAACTGCTTTTTTATGTCCATTAAAAGTTCTGAGTAATTTACGATTATGATAAACATCCCATAATTTTACTTTAGTATCCATACCAGCTGATATTAATAAATGACCAGATCTTGGAAAAAATTGAATTGCACTAACACCATTTTCATGTCCTTTCCAAGTATGTATTTTTTTATTTGGTATAAAACATTCTTGTTCTCCAGGTTCTTTTAATAAGTTTATACCTAAATCTTGAGGAATATGCATATAACTTCTTCCTGCGTAGTCATACATTGAATCACCATGAAATATGGTGGTTTCATTATTATTAGTATTAGTATTAGTATTAGTATTATTATTATTATTACTACTACTATTAATTAATTCATTATTTAGTTCATCTTCTGATTCTTCACTTTCTGATTCTTCACTTTCTGAGTTTGAAGAATCATTTGTAGAATTTTTATATTTAGCCCAAGGACCTTTATAAGCTTTTGGACCATCAAAAATAGAAGGATCACCTTTTTTATAACGTTTTGATTTTAAATTTTTAATAATTAATTTATCAGGTTTTAATTCTCTTATTGATTGATTTTTATAAAATGATAAAGCAGATTTATCACCAATAAATTTTTCAGAATTTAAATTTGAAGAAATTTCTGGATTTTTTGCATAACCAAGATTTTGAAAAGTTAATCTTTGATCTTTAAAAACATTATTATCAAAAACTTCATTTTCTGCATAACCAGTTAACATATTTTTTCTTTTTAATTTATTACTATTACTATTACTATTATTAAAAGGATTTATTGGACCTTGTATAGGTTTAGTCATCTCTTCATATGGAATATTCATTGTCATTTGCATTTCATTAACTAGATTTGATTTTATTAAAGCAATTTCCATTGAGTCCTCAACAGCTGTATCTGGAGCAGCTAAAACTTTAATTTCATTTGTAATTTTATTTAAAGTATTATGATTATTTTTATTTGTATTTTTATTTGTATTTTTATTTGAAGTTAAATTTTCTTCACTTTCTTCACTTGAGGAATATCCTTGAATTATTTCCATTTTAAATGCTAATATTCTGCCAATAAACTTTTTACCTTAAATGCCAATATTCTACTATAAACTACAAATTACCTTAAATATACTAATTATTTGTTACTATTTACTTCATTTCTATGTATTTATATATTTATATATTTATATATTTATATATTTATATTTCTAAATGGTTACGGTGAAGTCAATATTTATAGAATTTAACATTGTGTAGGTTTTCTTATATTAAAAATTAAAATTTATTTATTAGTATAATTTTTAAAATTTAAATAAGTATATATAAGCAAACTTATATGTGTGTTTGTATGTGTATTTGTATATATATATGTGTGTTTGTATATGTTTGTATGTGTTTGTATATGTTTGCATGTGTAGGAGGAATAAATGCTCAAATCATATTTAAAGACAATAAAAATATTTTCTAATTGTAGACTATTTATCATTACATAAATAAACAATTGCGATGTTTGATTTTCCAACTCTAATTAACAAAATCGTTTTATCAATTATGTCCTTCTCTGTAATAGAATATTTGACATCGGTTACTCTAGTAAAATTAACCCCAATGTAAACACCTCCGTCTTTTAAACTTCGATTAATTTCTCCTATATAGTTAGTCAATGTAACTTTAATTTCTTATAATTAATATGCATAAGATATACATATATATATATATATAAATATATATATAAATATATATATATACATTCACCCACCTGAGGTCATATTTGGATATAATTTCTTAATAATCTGCTTAATAGGCACATTCATTACTTCATTTCTGTTAATCTCTTTTAAAAATGGGTCTCCTTTAAAAACTTTTAAAATATTTTCTACTTTTAATAAGTTTGCTCTATCCTTTCCTGTAGATGGATATAAAATCTCAGATGCATCTTCTGCTTGTTTACCTGACCCAATACCATGAATCATATCTGTAACTTCTCTTGCAAGTACAGACTGAGCATATCTATTTTCAGGTGTTTCATTATGTTTTGCAATAATTATCTTTATTTCATCTATCGGAATAAATGTAAATAATTTTAAATATTTTTCTGTAACTTCATCAGGAACACGTTTGAAGTACTATGTATTAATAGTGTTAATTTTCAACTAATGCATATAAATATAAATATATAATTGAATGCATATAAATATAAATAAAAACAACAACAACACTCACCTGATACAATGAAAACATGCTTGTGTATTTATTATCCAAGAAAATAGCATTCCCTGCAGACTTTCCAAACTTTTCACCGGAAGGAGTTGTAAGCAAAGGAACAGTTATGCCATATACATCACCCTTCTCTTTAATTTCTGCCTCAGTTCTCATTCTTGAAATTAAATCAATACCAGCTGTAATGTTTCCCCATTGATCGCTTCCACCAATCTAAGGACCAATTAGAAAGGGAGTTATAAAAAAAAAAAAAAAAAAAAAAAAAAACCTTTACTCACCTGTACTGAACAATTAAAAGTTCGATTTAAATGTAAAAAATCATACGCTTGAAGTATTTGATATGAAAATTCATTAAAACCTAAACCATTTCCAGAATTAAGTCGTTGTTTAACACTTTCTCTGGCAAGCATTTGTTGTACTCTAATATGACGTCCAATTTTATTCATAAAATCAAGCATAGAAATTTTTTTCCACCAGTCTATATTTGATTGTGGTATAACATTACCAAATTTTTTTTCCTCATATCCATGAAGTATAGCACATTGTTTACCATTTTCAATTACTCTTAAAAATTGTGATTTAATTTTATCTGAATTATTTTTTATAATATTATCTTCAATGCTTGTTCTTTCTGTTTTTCTTCCTGAAGGATCTCCAACTTGAACTGTAGCGGTTCCAATCTGTATGAAAAAAAAAAAAAAAAATAATAATATAAATTAGTTTTATTTTAAATTTAATATTTTATTTTAAAAAAAACATACAACTGGTATTATATTATGACCTTTAGTATATAAATGGATTAAAATCATCATAGGTAAAAGATTTCCTATATGAAGCGAATAAGCTGTAGGATCAGCTCCTAAATAAGCAGTAACTTTTTTCGATTCTAATAAATCATCTAGCTTTTCACTTAATTAATGCTTATTTGTTAATAATAAATAAAAAAATAATAAAAAATAATAAACATCTACTACCTCGTTAAACGTTCTATAAGACCTCGAGATTTAAGAGAATTTATTAAGGAAACAGATGAATTTGAATTCTCTGCAGACAATTTAGAATAAAATTTTAAGGATACTTGACATCTATTTAATATATTATTAAAATTAATATTTTTCCATATTTGAGATATCATTTTGGTTATTTTAAATAGTTAATAAAATTTTTAAAAATAGATTATATTTTTAAAATAGATTATATTATAAAATAAATTAAATTTTAAAATAATTTAAATTATAAAATAAATTAAATTATAAAATAAATTAAATTTTTAAGGTTTACATAGAAATTTTAAAATAATTTAAATTTTAAAGGTTTACATAAAAATTTAAAAATATTTTAAATTTTAAAGGTTTACTATTACAAAATATTTATTCAATTCAGTATAGGTAATAAACTATTCAATTATCAATATTCAATTATATATGTATGTATTTATTATGTATGTATGTATAAAATTCATATAATCGTATTTATTCAGTATTTAGTCATTCCCATAGTATTTACTATTTTATAAAGAAGCATTTGAATTTGTTTGTAAAGAATTATGAATTACAATAGTATTCACAGTGTATTATAATATAATAAGTTGAATGTTAATAAGTTAGTAAATGTTAAGAAAATATTATAAAGATAACAAAAATCGAAAGTAAAAATATTTAATTTGTAAAAATAATATGTCTGTATATTTATAATACAATATACATACAAGAATAATATAATTTGATAAATATTTAACTAGTATAAATAATCTAATATTCATAAAAATATAATGCAGTAAAATATAATGTTCAATATATATATACAATTTACTATAAAATATTCTAATATTTAAACTATAAATATATAATATACTATATATAAAAATATAATGCAGTAAAATATAATAAATAATATGTAATTTACTATAAAAATATAACATTCAATACTATATATATATATAATCTACTATAAATATATGTATTAATATAGTATACATAAAAGTATAATGTTCAATATTATATATATAATTTACTATAAAAATATAATATTCAATACTATATATATATATATAAATAATACAATATTTAAACAATAAATATATAATTTACTATAAAATAGTATAATATTCAATACTATATATATATATAAATAATAAAATATTTAAACTGTAAATATATATATTAATATAGTATACATAAAATATAATGTTCAATACTATATATATATATAATTTACTATACTATAAAAGTATAATACAATAAATAATATATAATTATAAAATATTCTAATATTTAAACTATAAATATATATAATATACTATACTATGAAAATATAATATTCAATACTATATACATATAAATATATATATATATATATATACAATATTTAAACTATAAATATACACATTAATATACTATACATAAAGTATAATACAATGTAGTATAATAAATATACATTTACTATAAATATTCTAACATTCAATACTATATATATATATACATTCACTATAAATAATCAACACATAAAACTAACCTTTGCAAATTAAATTCAAGACATTCACTATAAATAATCAAAATAATATAACACACAATAACATAATAAATAAAAATATATAGTGATATAATAAAATATAATACAGTAAAATAAAATAGTATAATAATTGTCTTATTAAATTTATACTTGTAAATAATACTATAATAACCATATGAGAGTTTGAATCACTATATATTAGAATATTCATTTCTGTGCTTTTTACCCTGATTTGGCGGGGAAATATATGATTTCTTCAACTTCACAGTTTTCTTCAAGAACTTTGCATACTTTGCATACTTTGCATACTTTGCATACTTTGCATACTTTGTATACTTTGTTATTGAAAACATTATTTGAATAATAGTTTGGAAAGTATATTAAATATTAAAAGGGATTATATTATTTCAATTTAAATTTTACATATTTAACTAAATAAATGTAAAGTAATTGTAAAGTAATTTATTTAAATTTTTTTTTTCAAAAAAAAATTAAGTAAACTAACTAATAAACTACAACATGGGCTGCGTATACAGCAAAATGGAACCAAAAATAAAATACATAAGTTCAGATCCACCACAAGGAACATATTTTTGTAATGAAAATGATAAAAATGTTAAATTTTATGTAAATGTATTTTTCTCAGAACCAATTGTAAATTTAAATCAATTTATTATTCAAATATGGTTTGGAATTCCAGGAGAAAATTGGTCAGAATTAAAACTTGAATTTGATAATAATAATAATAATAATAAAATAATTTTTAATCAAAACAGAGATCCATTTATTTCTTACTTATTTACTGGAAATTTAAATGTAGAAACTTTCAAAGGAAAACCAATCGAATTTATTATAAGATATAAATATAAGCTTGAAAATACATGGTCATGGTATAATAAACTTCCAAATGGTAGAATCTTATTTCCAAATTTATTATTTTCAAAAAAATTATTAAATGATTTTTTTATTAAATTTGGAAATTTTAATGTTAATAAAATTAAAAATAATTATCATCATAAAAATGATATTAAACTATGGTCTATCGAATCAAAGATAATACCAAATCCTGATAAATATTTTTCAATTTTTTTAGGAATTCCTAATTCTCCAGAAAAATATTTCGCATTAATACGTAAAGATTCATATTGGATTACACCATTACATTCAAAAAATTTCATTGATATTAATTTTAATAAACAAGCACTTTTAATTGCTTTTCTACAAAAAAATGGTACAACTACTATTATAATTCCTATAAGTCATTTTAAATTTGGAATTTCTTCATTTTTAACTACTAATTCAAAAACTGGTGAAATTTTTTTAAATATAAGAAATGAAAATTTAATTGAATCTAATCAAACAACTATTATTGCTAATGGTAAAGATGTTTTCCAAACTATTAATGTTGCCATGTTAGTAATAAGAAATATTATTTCTAATTTTAATAATACATTTATTTCTCTTGATTCAAAAGATTTATTATCCAATCAGTTATTATCCCCATTTAAAACAAAAAATGATATTCATACTAAATGGTTTGAAACGTGGTATGATAAATTAGGTTTCTGTACTTGGAATGCCTTTTATACAAATATTTCAGAACAAAAAATTATAAATATTTTACAAAATTTTCATAAAAATGGTATTAAAATTGGTTTTTTAATTATAGATGATGGTTGGCAAACTGTAAATAATCAAAGACAATGGGTTGAATTTGAAGCTGATCCTATTAAGTTTCCTAAAGGTTTAAAACATACAATTAAGACTATTAGAAAATTATTTCCTTATATTCATTATATCGGTGTTTGGCATGCACTACATGGTTATTGGAATGGAATCGATCCACAAGGTACTATAGCTAAAAAATATAAAACAATTAATCTCAAATCTGAATTAATAATTCACCAAGATGATGTTAAACAAATGTATTTAGATTTTTATCAATTCTTGGACTCTTGTTTAATTAATTGTACAAAAGTTGATGTACAAGCAAAAATTGATAATCTCACACATGGTTCTAATAGAACTTCAGGAATTGTCAAAGCTTATCAAAATGCATTAAGATTAGCTGGAATTACTTATTTTTATAATAGGGTTATACTATGTATGGCGCATGTTCCTCAATACTTTTTCTATGATTTAAATATTGCAGCTCCAAAGCCTATATTAAGAAACTCAGATGATTTTTTTCCAGAAATAGATCAAAGCCATCCCTGGCATATTTTTTCAAATTCCATGAATTCTGTTTTCACATCTAATCTTGATATAGTTCCAGACTGGGATATGTTTCAATCCACTGGAACGTTTTCGGAAATCCATGCTGCTACTAGATTACTTTCTGGTGGTCCTGTTTATTTTGCAGACAGTCCAAGTTCTAGTAATTATAATTTATTAAAGTCCTTAACAATAAACACTATATTAAACAATGAGACTATACTGTTAAAACCAGAAGGGCGGTCATTTGCCACAGATTGCTTTCAGTCATTTGAGGAGGATAGAATTTTGAAAATATCCAACAAAGTTATTGTAAAATTTATATCACTTTTAGGATTATTTAATTTGAAAAATAAGTTAATAACAGAAAGTATTACATCAGATTTAAGAAAAGGTTTTAGCTTAAATTCTGAATTAGTTATTCGTAATAGATTTGGAAAAGTATATTGCCTTGAAAAAAATCGAAAAATTCCTGTTTTTATTACTTTGTATCCTCTTGAGTGGGATGTTTTAACTGTATCTGAATTACACCATGACACTGAAAATGATACATATATTGGAATATTAGGAATTGATACTACTACTGGGTTGGGTTCTGCTGCTATAGTAAGTGCTGAAATAGGAAGCTTGCCTAAGAAGTGGACAAGCTATAAAGTTACAATAAGAGCTATTGGAAAATTGGGTACGTATTGAATTTTTATGTATTTATATTTTTTTTTATTCACAAGCATTTGAGAATACTAACTTTTATCAAAATATAGTTATTTATATTAAAGATTTTTCATCACCAGGAAATTTTAGAGATCGATTAGCTATTTTTTTGTATCAGCATATTTTAATCCCTCCTGAATCTGTTACTCTAAACAAAAATGTTTTAATAATTGATTTGGTAGATGCTTGGGTAAGATTTTTTTTTCTATTTTTATTTATTTATTTATAATACGTTGATGCTAACTAATTTTTAGAGTAAACTTAACTTGGGCAGTAAATTTTCCAACGAAATTGAGATTTCTATAAGTTTTAGGATTTAGTTTTTACACTTTAATATTGATTTAATTAAACAAAAAAAAAAAAACGAAATAGTAAAATTAAATATATAAAAATATAAGTAATTTGAAAAAGTGAAATAAATATGACAAATGTAAATAAATGACTTGATAAATTTAACTAATAAAATAATGTATAAGATCAATATATGATGAGTATAAATAACAAAGAGGAACTGAAAACAAAAACAAAAACAAATAAAAAAAAAAAAAAAAAAAAAAAAAAAAAAAAAAAAAAAAAA
>JAJLXO010000215.1:18065-34309 GCA_030571375.1 Botryozyma mucatilis | reverse complement strand
GCCTTAAAAATTGTACCAATAATTACAAGACCATTTGCTCTATCTATCCGTTTGCTAAGATTAACCGATTTATCATTAAGTATACTATCGCAAACTTCACGTAAAACACTTTGAACCTCATACTTAGATCCTCTCCAAGCAGCATTTAAAATTTTTCCTAAAACTAATCTTTCATACTCACTCTTCTTTTCATCTGTCCAATGTTCACCTCCTTTTTGTTCTGCTTTTGCCATTTCTTCCATGGTTAGTTGTGCATCAAAGGCACTTGAAAGAGTACCCCAAGTGTCTTTTGCAAGTGCTCCCTTTTCTTTGACTTTACTTAAAATTCCAGTAATACCAAATAATTTTTGAGATTTTAAGAAAGTTTGACCCTTAGTATAATATATATTTCCTATGGCATGTAACAAATCTAAACCAAAAGATTCCATTTTAAGATTTTCAGCTTCTATCCTAATTTTCTCTTTAAATGATTCTGTGACAGCAGGACCTTTATCAGTTTCGGTCCAAGTACCTAATTTATTTAAAAGATTTTTAATTAAAGTTTTGACTCGTTCTTCTCTTGCAGCCTTTCGTTCTTGTTCATATTTTTCAAGTTCTTCTTTTTGTGCCTTTGTTAAACCAGCTTTTTGCTTTTGTTTTTCATTTTTAATTTGTTGTGCAAGTTTCGTGTCATCAGTACCATTTTTTTGGGCTTCACTAATATTAGGAGTAGATGTAGAGGTTGTTGCTGAAGAATCTGTTGCACCTTTATGTACTTCAAGATGTGTTATGTGAGCATTTGGCGATGAATTGATTTCATCTGTATCTTTTTCTTCACTTGTAGTGATTTCCATAGTTTTTGTTAAATCTTTAATTAGAGAAATTTCTCCTATCCTGTGAATATAAATAAAATTAGTTAGAATTGAATATTTTTTTTTTTTTTAAAAAAAAGTTTCCCAATAGTTTTATACAATTATGTGAAAAATAATAAATAAGGAAAACTTACCAATCGACAAATGCTTCACCGCCAAATATTGATGCGAAAAATTCTGATGGATCCTCTGTGAAAAAAGAAAAGAAAAAAAATTAGTAAGTTGAAAAAAAAAAAAAAAAAAAAAAAAAAATTAGTAAATTGAAAAAAAAAAAAAATAAAAAAAAAAAAATAAGTTGAAAAAAATAAGTTGAAAAAAATAAGTTGAAAAATTAATAAGTTGAAAAAAAATTAACAAATTATAAACATACCAAATCCTTGTTCTGGAACAGCTTGATCTTTTCCAAATTGGTCATATCTTTTTCTAAGTTCAGGATCTCGCAATACTTTTGTTTCAAGTTAGTATATGTTATAAAATAAGATTTTTTCTTTTTTTTTTTTTTTAAAAAAAAAAATAAAAGTACCTTGATATGCTTCTCCTATCTAAAAATAAAAAAGTTAATAATAAAACATAAAAAAAAAAAATAAACTTTAAAATAAAATTTAAACTTTAAACTTTAAAATTTAAACTTTAATATTTAAACTTTAAACTTTAAAATTTAAACTTTAATATTTAAACTTTAATATTTAAAATTAAAAATTAAACTTTAATATTTAAAATTAAAAATTAAACTTTAAACTTTAATATTTAAAATTTAAACTTTAATATTTAAAATTAAAAATTAAAAATTTAATATTTAAACTTTAAACTTTAAACTTTAATATTAAAATTAAAAATTTAATATTTAATATTTAAATTTAATATTTAAAATTTAATATTTAATATTTAAAATTTAAACTTTAATATTTAAAATTAAAAATTTAATATTTAAACTTTAAACTTTAAACTTTAAACTTTAATATTTAAAATTAAAAATTTAATATTTAATATTTAATATTTAAATTTAAATTTAAATTTAAAGTATAACATACAGCTTGAAATTTTTTTCCCGCATCTGGATCATCTGGATGTTTATCAGGATGAGTATTAATAGCAGCTCTACGATAAGCTTTTTTAATTTCTAATTCGCTCGCAGTAGGCGATACATTTAAAATATCATAATAAGTTCTATCAGCAACCATATTGAATTTTTATTTTTTAAAAAACAATATTCTAGTAACGAATTAAAATGAATATTATAAAACCAATAGAAATAAATCCAAGTAACCAAATGATAAGACGCTGTACAAAGAAATTTTTATAACAGCACTAAAGATTAATTCAGAGTGATTCAAAGAGTTGTTGAAAGAATAAATTATGTGTATATGGTATTTCAACTAAACTTGTTAGTATTAATTTTTGCTGTTTATTTTCTAAAATTCTACTATTTGCACATATTATTTTTATTTTTATTACTATTAGTGTTTTTTATTATCCAAAATCAGTGGAGTTGCCATACAAATTTGTTTTTATTTGTAAGTTTATATGTGTTGTTATAGAAAAAATTGCCTTATTAAAGGAAAAACAAAAATCTTTAAATATTATTATAAGATAATAGACTGAAGGGTTCCTAGATATTAACTGGAAATTAACGGAATACTAATGGAATACTAAAAAAATGCAACAAAATACAACAAAATACTAACAGTATCTAAATACATATCGTCTACGATTATACGTATACTATATAATTTAACATATCTATATTCAAATAATACAATACAATACATAAAAAATATAATTTAACATAAAAAATAATTTATACAAATACTATATAATTTAACATAAAATATAATGTGTACATATAAGTAAATATTTATACACACACACATATAATTTAAAAAAATATATTAAATATAATTAACAAATATAATTTACATATACAATATTATTTATATAAGTAAATATTTATACATAAAAAATATAATTTAACATAAAATATAACTATACAAATAATACCATATAATTAACATATACTACATATAATTTAAAATATATTTAAATATACTTTTAATATATTTAAATATAATTTAACATATCAAATATTTAACATAACTAATATAATTATACAAATACTATATAAATTTACATAAAATATAATTTAACATAATTAAATATGATTTAACATAATTAAATATAATTTATATATAATTTACATAACAAATATAAATATACAAATACAATATAATTTACATAACTAATATAATTATACAAATACAATATAATTTAACATAACTAAATATAATTTAACATATTTAAATATAATTTATATATAATTTAAAACATATTTAAATATAATTGAACATATCTAAATATAATTTATACAAATACTATATAATTTAACATAAAATATAATTTAACATAAAATATAATTTATATATATACTACATATAATTTAAAATATATTTAAATATAATTTACATAACAAATATAATTATACGAATACCATATAATTTAATATAACTAAATATAATTTAACATATTTAAATATAACTATACAAATACTATATAATTTAACATAAAATATAATTTATACAAATACTATATAATTTAACATAAAATATAATTTATACAAATACTATATAATTTAACATAATTAAATATGATTTAACATAATACTATATAATTTAACATATTTAAATATAACTATACAAATACTATATAATTTAACATAAAATATAATTTATACAAATACTATATAATTTAACATAAAATATAATTCTACATATAATTTAAAATATATTTAAATATAATTTACATAACAAATATAATTATACAAATACCATATAATTTAATATAACTAAATATAATTTAACATATTTAAATATAACTATACAAATACTATATAATTTAACATAAAATATAATTTATATATACTACATATAATTTAAAATATTTAAATATAATTTACATAACAAATACAATTATACAAATACCATATAATTTAATATAACTAAATATAATTTAACATAAAATATAATTTATATATACTACATATAATTTAAAATATATTTAAATATAATTTACATAACAAATACAACTATACAAATACCATATAAATTTACATAACAAATATAATTATACAAATACAATATAATTTATCATAACTAAATATAATACTACATATAATTTAAAACATATCTAAATATATTTTATTTAGATAGCAAAATATAATTTATACAAATACCATATAATTTTATATAACTCAATATAATTTAACATAAAATATAATTTATATATACTATATATTTAAATATAATTACAATATAATCTAATATTAAATCTAATGTTTAAACAACTACACAATCTAACACAAACAAAACAAATAATTTTATTTCTTGTAACATAACTATAACTATTCTTTTAAATCATTCTATGCAATTTACAATAATAAAAAAATTATTCAAATTTAAAGAAAATATACTTTATTGCATTAAAAATATAATTGTTATTTTATTATAATATAGTTATTCTTAGAATAACAATAACCATGACAACCAAGTATTAAATATACGCTTATGAGTATATTTCATACTTAAATATAGCCAATAGCAACCAAATAAAAACACTATAATCAAAAATCATAATCGATTTAGAATAATTATTTAATTATTTTAAACATTATTATAATAATATTTTATTATAGTAATATTTTATTATATTAATATTTTATTATAGTAATATTTTATTATAGTAATTTTTATTATAGTAATTTTTATTATAGTAATATTTTATCATATTAACATTTCATATATTAACATTTCATATATTAACATTTTATAAAATGTCTTCTGGGTTACCTAGGGTTTTAAAAAATATATGGCGTTCTGGTTTAAAACAATGGGGTTGGCAAATGCAGGTTATGGGAGATGCTAAGGCTGGAACGTAAGTTTTATTTATTTTATTTATTGAATAATTATTAACAATATTTTAGTTTTATTGGAGCAGATGTATGTTTTTTTTTTTTTTAAAAAAAAAAAAAAATATAAATATATATAAAAAATATATATATATAGAAAATATTTAATAGTAATTTTTTAAATATACTAATTGATTATTGTAGCGATATGGAAATAAATATTACGAGGATGATAAAGATCAGGAAATTCATTGTATGTGTAAATTTTAATTGTATTACATTATTAGCATTTTGTAAAATATTGGAAAATTAACTTTTAGTGAGAACTAGATGGGTTATATACAAAGACTATTATCCAGATCCTTTGACTTTAGAAGATGGATGGTGAGTGAATTTTCATATAAATTGCAATTAAATTGCAATTAAATTACAATAAAATTGCTAATAAAATTGCAATTTTATTGCAATTTTATTTTACATATTCTAATTCTTAAGGCATGCTTGGTTAGCTCATGGAATCAAAGAAGCACCAACAAAATTCTCTCAGAGTCAAATCTCTGTTCGTGCATATCCACATCCTTTAATTGAAAAATCTCATTCTGGAACTAATAAAGCATTTGTTACTTACAACACTTGTAAACCTAAATATTCTGCTTGGAAACCAGAAATAAAAGCGAGAGCTTAATTTGTATGCAAATACAAACAGTGTTTAATTATTATTTTATATATTTATGTTTGGTATTGTATTAATTGAATTTGAAATGACCTAATTTAGTAAAGTAGTTTATAGATAATTTCAATTAGAAAAATAAATAAGAATCTAAAAATAAATAAGCAATAAAAATAAATATCACATCATTTAGATATTACAAATGCATGTGATTAGGGAAATAAATATGTATGTGTGTATACATACATACATATATACATACATACATATATACATACATATATACATACATATATAAATAAATATATAAATATATATGTATGTATACATACATACACAATGCTAAGATAAACAATCTATAAGAAACAGAATTAATGTTTAAATATCCTATCTAATAAAATCTTTTCAAAAGGAATATCTGTCTTTGCCGAAGAATATGGAGATTCATTCACAATTGATAACCTATTACCAGCATCAACATCTAACCAAGATAAACGATCTTTTTGAATATCTGAAACATTAGAGTCATCTGTATAAGGTGAGCTATTTTCATCCTCAGATGAAAATGTATCCATACGACCTCTTTTATCTATAACACACATTCCTAAAGTCCATCTACCATTTACTTCAACACGAACATCTTTATTATGATCTTCTTCCCATGATAAATTTTCCCAACCATGAGGAATATGAATATGTTTATTATCATTAATATTTATATGAGATTCTGCATGTTTATGAATTGCATAAAATACAGCTAAAGGATCATGCATTTGAACTAAACTCTCACCTTTTTTATAACCATATTGGAATGACATTTTATTAAAAATGGAATTTGCAAATATTTGAGTCCATTTAGCTAATGGAGAACCTTGTAAAATAGATTCTTTTATATATTCTATAAATAATTTTTCATGTAATACATGTCTATTTGTAATATCTAAAGGAATTAAAGAAATTTTTATTGGTTTATAATTATTTTGAATATTATTTTGAATATTATTTTGAATATTATTTTGAATATTATTTTGAATATTATTTACAAATGAAGGATTTTTTGATGTTAAAGAAAAAACATAAGAAGCAGCTAATGGATCAGCAAATATATTAAATTCTGCTAAAGGGGTAACATTTCCTGGAATATTAATATTACCACCCATAATAATTACTTCTTTAACTTTTGAAAATATTATTGAATTAGTCATTGCTGCTTTTGCAATATTTGATAAAGGACCAAGAGAAATAATAACAACAGAATCTTTTTCTTCTTTTTCAAGAATATCTAAAATTGCTTGTGAAGATGGTTTTTTTATTGGATTAAATCCTAATAATTTATTATTATTTTCTTCATTTGAAAAAATTTTATTTATTTCTTCTTCTGAAGGAGTATATTCTGGGGCTATAGTATGAACTGAACCAAGACCATCAATTCCATGAAAAAAATCAAAATGTGGAGATTTATTATTAATTGGACCAGTACAACCAACGGATAAACTTGGAATATTATTATTACTATTACTATTTCTAAAAATTTTTTCCTTTGAAAGTACTTTAAATAAAGTTATAATATTTCTTAAAGCATTTTTTGTATCAATATTACCAAATGTTATTGAAATTAAACTAACTTCAATTTCTGGAGAATTTAAAGCTAAAAGAATTGCAAAAATATCATCAACCTATTGTGTTAGATTTTTTAAATTTTTTATATTTATTTAATAATTACATTTACAAATTACATACACCTGGATCTGAATCAATAATAAATTTTGTCATATTAAAAAATAATAAATACAATACAATACAGTATAATAACTTCTACTACAATTACATATTGGCAATTATAATAATTAATTATTACGTTTGTTATAATTAGCGAAGAATTGGCGAATCGGATATAATGACAAAAGAGTCAAAATAGTCTTTATTTAATATTATTTGTTTATAGTTATTATTTAATATTATTTATTATTTAATTATTATTTAAATATTATTTATTTTATATAGTATTTATTTTCTATAATTCTTATTTATTTTATATAGTTATTTGTTTTTATAATTATTATTTAATTATTATTTATTATCTATAATTATTATTTGTTTTTATAGTTATTATTTATTATCTATATTTATTTTATAATTATTATTTAAATATTATTTATTTTATATAGTTATTTATTATCTATAATTATTTACTTTCTATAGTTATTATTTATTTTCTATAATTTTTATTTGTTTTTTATAATTATTATTTAATTATTATTTATTTTCTATAATTATTATTTATTTTATATAGTTATTTATTATCTATAATTATTATTTGTTTATAGATATTGTTTGTTTATATAGTTATTATTTAATTATTATTTATTTTTTATAATTATTATTTGTTTTTATAATTATTATTTATTTTATAATTATTATTTGTTTATAGATATATTTGTTTATATAGTTATTATTTATATAATTATTTATTTTATATAGTTATTATTTATTTTCTATAATTATTATTTATTTTATAATTATTATTTAATAATTATTTATTATCTATAATTATTTATTTTTTATAATTATTAATTAATTATTATTTATTTTATATAGCTATTTATTATCTATAATTATTTATTTTCTATAGTTATTATTTATTTTCTATAATTTTTATTTGTTTTTTATAATTATTATTTAATTATTATTTATTTTCTATAGCTATTTATTATCTATAATTATTATTTGTTTATAGATATATTTATTTTATATAGTTATTATTTAATTATTATTTATTAACTATAATTATTATTTGTTTTATATAATTATTATTTATTTTTTATAATTATTATTTAATTATTATTTATTTTTTATAATTATTATTTAATTATTATTTATTATCTATAATTATTATTTTCTATAGTTATTATTATTTCCTATAATACATTATCTAATTTACTTCATCATATAATATTAAAAATTAACATTGTTTGGAGAGTCAATGTAAATAAAAAGAAAAAACTACATACATGTATAAACACATTTATAAACACATTTATAAAGACATTTATAAAGTACCGGTATATATTTGTGTAATTGCTTATATTGAGTATAGAAAAAATAAACAATAAACACTATTAATATGATAATAGTATGTATATAATAGTATGTATAGTATAGTATAATATAATAATATAATAATATAATAATTTAATAATATGCTATCATATGCTATAATAAATATAATAAATATAATAATAATGATAAATATATCAATATAATGAATGTACAATATATAATATATAATAAATAGTATAATAGATAATATAATAATTATAATAAATAATATAATAATATAATAATATAATAATATAATAATATAATAAATATAATAATTATAATAAATAATAAATAAATAAATATTAAATAATTAAATAAATAATAAATAATATATAATTATAATAAATATAATAATTATAATATATAATAAATATAATAAATAATATATTATATATAATAATATAATAAATATAATAAATAATATATTATCGTAAATATAAATGTTTTTCACAGTAGCAGATAATTATTCAAAGGAAACTAAAATAATAAGAAATATTTTAGCATTTAGATATTCTACTGCATTAGTATTATCAGTTTTATTTTTAATATTAATTTTAACTATAGGAAGATACTTTGTAGGATATTTATATTCAAAAAATGAATTGAGAAATAAAAAAAAAATATTTAATATTTTAAATATTTTAAATATTTTAAATATTTCAAATTTTGCTAGAGAACCATTTAAACAAATAAATTTATATTTATTTATTCCAATAATATTTACAATAGGAATAATTTGTTCAATATGTCAAACTAGAAATGATGCAATGTTTTTAATCAAAAGACTTGGTCGGTGTTCTGCAAGTTTATTTCCATTGACATTATTTTTAACTTCAAAACCTTCATTTTTACCATATACTATTTATTTAATTTTATTACCAATTCATAAATGGATATCTCGTTTATTAGTAATTTTAGGTTTAATTCATTCTATTTTATATTTAATTATATTTCATTTTTATAGATCAAATGGTTTATTAGCTATTTTTCATTGGAGTCATTTTGCAGGTTTTTTAGTAATAATTTTTTTATTAATTATTACAATATCATCTCTTCCATTAATAAGGGGAAAAAATTATCGTTTATTTTATGGTTTACATTATCCATTAGCTTGTTTAATTATTCCTTTACTTTATATACATTCTAATCCATCAATTCCAATATTTACTTTATCTTCTATATCAATTATAATTTGGCAAATTTTATATAATTTTTTTTTTTCAAAAAAAATTATTTTTAAAAATGATCAATTATTAAAATTTAATTCAATAATAATTTTAAAATTATCTAGATCAAATTTTCCTACATATTTTGATCCAGGAGTTCATATTAGATTAGCAGAATCTGTAAGCCAAAATGATGATGGTAATAACAAGAATTATTTTAAAAAAATAATTCATTTTATTATTTCTGTTATATATCCTAAACCTTCTCATCCATATACTGTTTGTTCTTTACCATCTGATGATGAAATTATTCTTGCAATTCGTATTCATTCTAAGAAAAGTTTTAATCCTTCAACTAATATTTTATATAATATATATGGTCCATATAATTCTTTACCTTTTAATTTTTTAAATTCTTGTGAAAATCTTTTCATAATTGTTAATGGAATAGGAATTACTTTTGGTGCTCCTATTGCTAAATATGCATGTTTAAAATCAATTAATTCAATTACTATTACTTGGATAATACGAAATAGTGATGATTTAATTTTATTGGATTATTTATCAATAGATTCATCTTTATTAAATTTTAATATTTTTATTACACAAGATAATTACTCTTCTTCAAGAGATATACCATTACAAGAAATAAAATCTTCAAAGAAAAACAACAAATTATATGCAAAATATAATGATAAAACTATGCATGAATTAATTAATATAAAAAATGGAAGACCAAATATTAGTCATCTTATATCAGAATGGCATGTATCTAAACACGAATTAATTAATTCATCATGGGTTATAGCCTGTGGTTCAGATTCTTTAATACAATCTGCTAGAGCAGGTGCCAAGAAAAAGAATTTATCTTTTCATGGTGAATTTTACAAAGTGTAATGAATATAAGTGTATATATTTAAATCAAGGTATACGAATACGATGTTAATTATACAGAGTATACAGAGTATACGATGTTAAGTATACAGAGTATACAGAGTATACTCTGTATACTCTGTATAATAGTATAAGGGTTGTGATTAATGACAATTACTTTTGCTTAAAATAGACTTAAATGAATAACAAATTAAAATTATAATTGAAATATACAATCTATGTGATTATATCTATGTGATTATATCTATGTATTATCTTATTTTATTACTTCGTATTTACTACTAATAGGACTTAGTAAATTGGTTTTTAATTTTTTATGGTACTGGGTTTCAACTTTTGAGACTTAATTACGGGGTCTTTTTAAAAAAAGATACTAAAAAAAGAAACTAAAAAAAGAAACTGAAAAAAAAAAACTTTTTTTTTTTTTAAAGAATTTTAACTAATGATTGGAATAATATGAACCACATTATAATCTTATCATACTTAAAGTAATATTTTTCAATTAAATGTAAACATAATATATATATTTATATATATACCATAAAAATTATCTTCAAACACACTCACAAATGGGAATTCCATATTTATGGAAAAGTTTTGAAAATTATGGAAAAATTACTAAACTAGATGGTAATAATCCTATTGATTCATATATTGATGGTCCATCATTAGCTTATAAAATTTTTTATCAACACACAGATCTCTCAGTTCCATTATGTACATATGCAGAATATGAAGATTTATTAGAAGATTATGTAAATGAAATGATTTTAAAAGGTATTAATATTAAATGTGTGATTTTTGATGGAAGTTTACCTTTAGATAAAAGACCTGTAAGACTTTTAAGATTAGAAAATTTTTTAAAACAATTAAAAAGAATACCTGTAGATTCACCAGCTCCAGCATTTGCACCTTTTATCTTTAAAGAAATTCTTTCAAAAAAATTTCCACAAATTCCTATAATTATGGTACCAGGAGAAGCAGATCCATATCTTGTTTCAGTTGTTAAAAATTCTTGTACACCTTGTTATTTATTAACTGGTGATTCAGATTTTCTTATATATGATATTGGTATAAATAATTTTATTATTAATATTAATTCATTTCATTTATGTGATTGTGAAATATTTGTTTTTTCAAGAAAAAAATTATTTGAAAATTTTGGTAATGATTTATTAAAAATTGGATTTTTAATGTCAATTCGTAAAGCAAAACGTCCATTAAAAATGTGTTATATAATGGAAATTAAAAATTCTATATTTCGTGGACCAAAAGCAGAAAGTTTTAAAAAATTTTCTAGTTTATATGATATTCCAAATGATATTCCAAAAACTTTAGATGAGTTAAAAAATGATTCAAAAATAATTTGGTTTAATAAGATTTTTCCAGATTTACATATTAGTAGGATAAGTGAAATAGTTTGGCGTGCAAAGGATATAATTAAAATGCAATCAAATGAAGTAAATGATAAGAGAAACTCAATAATTATTGAAGCTTTTATGCCATTAGTTATTGAAGATATTGATCAACCAAATTGTTGGATTACTGGAAGAAAATGGAGAGCTGCTGCTTATTTTATATTATTAAATAGGGCTGGAATAATAGATGATAAAAATTCTCAAGGAATATTAATAGCAGAATATACAAGATTAGATGGTTCAATAGCTAAAAATTATATACATCCATCACTTAAAGGCATGCCAGATTTTAAGAAGAAGATTTCCCAGATTATAATTGATGAAATAAATGAAAATTTAAATACAAATGGTGAAGATAATTTACAACCATTTGTTGCACAAATAATATATGATTATTTTAATTTATCAAAAAAAAAACTTTCACATAATGATCAAGACAAACCTAATTGGATTAAAACAAATGATTTTCTACATGATTTTCATTTATTTTCTCAATTACAATGTGCTATATATTCTTTAATAGTTCTTTCTCAAGTTTCTGAAAAGCCTTTACTTGCACCTTCTATGAATTTAGGTTCATTAGTTAGTGGTGCTAAATTTATGTGTTTATTTGATGAATACAAAGATTTGATAAATGGTTTGTCTAAATTAAAATTAGATGACACTGGGTGATTTCATTTGTTATGATTTACTACGAATACTTGAGATGTATATATATTATAGTATATATTATGGTATATTATGTATTATATTATAGTATATATTATGGTATATTATGTATTATATTATAGTATATATTATGGTATATTATGTATTATATTATATTATAGTATATAGTATATATTATTATATTATATTATATTATATATTATTATATTATATATTATATTATGTATTATATTATATATTATATTATATTATAGTATATAGTATATATTATATTATATTATATATTATATTATATTATATTATATTATAGTATATATTATGGTATATAGTATATATTATATTATAGTATATAGTATATATTATTATATTATATTATATTATATTATAGTATATATTATATTATAGTATATATTATGGTATATTATATATTATATTATATTATAGTATATAGTATATATTATATTATATATTATATTATAGTATATAGTATATATTATTATATTATATTATATTATATTATATTATAGTATATAGTATATATTATACTATATACTATATACATACTATATACTATACACTAGGAATACACAGACAGAAAAGATCATGTAACTAATAATCTAATATATTAACGTTTTACACACAGTTTCCATTACATATTAAATTCATTTACATTTCGTATTCATTTACATTTCGTATTCAGTTTACTATACTATTGAATCCTTATGTATATATAAAGTTGGCAAAGACCGTCCTATTTTTAATTATCTTTTGGACTATCGGTCATTTTAAAAGCGCGACCAGTTTAGACCGTTCATAAAGACCATTGTATAATATATACTTACAATTTAAAATATTATGTTTCTATTATATATATTTTCTAAAAAATAAGACCCATGACAACAGTTTTTTTTCCAATTTTTTAATTTTTCTATCAGGGTTGTATATAAATACTATAACCGGCTTAAAGCAGACATACAAACGGGTTTAAAAGGACATACTAATACATACCCCATTTGTATACAAAGTTACTAATAAGTTTATAAAAAAAAGCACTTATAAACACATTTATTTACTTTATAAAAGCCTATACGGCTTAAATATTTTAATAAAAACAACAACCTGAAAAAAATGGCCGTATCTGGTACTTCTTTTGCAATATTTCTATTCAGTTTGGTCTTTTTAATCTCAATTTATAGTCAAAAATTAGAACCTAGAAATCCTAAAATTATATCTTGTCAGTTAGAAAATGCTTGGAAAGATTTAGAATTTATATCAAAAAAACCTCATCCTTATTCTTCACATGCACATGATGAAGTAAGAGAATATATTTTAAATAGATTAAATGAAATAATTAATTCTTCATCATCAAATTCTAATTATTTTTCAATTATTGATGATCAAGAAAGTCAAGTTTTAGTTTCTTCACATTCATCAAGTTCTCCATTTTCAACTTATTTTGAAGGTGCTAATATTTTATTTTATATTAAAGGTTCAGATTATTCAGATAATGGTACATTAGTTTCTGGTCATATTGATTCTGTTCAAACTTCATATGGAACAACTGATGATGGTCATTCAGTAGCTATTATGCTTGCCTTAGCTGAAAAATATTCAAAAAAAATTCCTAAAAGACCATTAATTTTAAATTTTAATACTGGTGAAGAATTAGGTTTATTTGGTGCTCATTGCTTTTTTAAAAATAATTTATCAAAAATTGTTCAAACTTTTTTAAATATTGAAGGTGCTGGTGCTGGTGGTAAAGCTGTTGTTTTTAGAGCTACTGATTCACAAGTTTTAAAATCTTTTTCTGGTATACATAATGGTAAAGGTAATGTTTTATATTCTGATGCTTATAAAGCAGGTGTTGTTGCAAGTTGGACTGATTTTGAAGTTTATTCAAAAAATAATTTAAGAGGTTTAGATATGGCTTTTGTTAGAAGAAGATATGATTATCATACACCACGTGATAATATTAAACAAATTTCATATGGAAGTTTATTTCAAATACTTTCAAATACAGAATATATTGTTGATAATTTATTGAATAATAATAATAATAATATACATATTGATTTAACAAAAAAATCAAATGGTGGTGCATTTTTTGATATATTTGAAAAAATTGTTATTGTTATAAGTAATAGATCATTATATTTTATAGGAATTTCTTTAATAATTTTATTTATAATATTACCAAGATTTATTTTAAATAAAAAATATGGTACCTCAAAGATTGGTGGCAAAGGATGGCTTCGTTTACCTTTAGCAATTTTAATATCTATTGGTATCTCAATTTTAGCTTCATTTGGTTTATATGTTACTAATTCTGCTGTATTATATTCTTCTTATATTCCTTTTCTTTCTATTGTATCCTTATTTATTGGTGTTACTATCTTTACCCTTATTTTAGCTAATCATATTAGACCTGTTCAAAATCTTCGATTAAAATTATTAATTGAACAAAAATCTTTCTTTTGCATATTACTTATATTGACTTTAATTTTACAATATAGAATATCAATTGGAAGTACTTATATATTTGAAATTATTTTCTTATGTACTGCATTTGCAGAAATTATTTATTTAATCTCATTACCAAAAGCATCAGAAATTGAATCACCAATTATTACTGAACCTGATGAAAATACTAGTTTATTAGGAACAAATGAAGTTAATAATGAAAATTCTGAAAATGAAAGTATTTCAAGAGAAGATGATGAAATAGAAGAACCAATAGAAGATGATTTAGAAAATACAAATGCAAGTATTAATTTACGAAAATTTATTAAATTACCTCCAATACCAAAATATGATTTATGGTTAGTAGAAGCAATTTTTTCTTCTTTAATTCCTTTATATATACTAGGTAAAATTGCTGGTGAAACTTTAGATTCTCTTGCCCCTGCAATGGCTGATGGAAAAGGTATGGGTGCCCCCGTATTATATGCATTAACAATTATTCTTTCTTTTTTAGTTACTATGATAGTAGCACCATATCTATACAAGTCAAAGGCTAAAGCTTTATTATTATTACTATTATTTTTCATTATTTCTTATATTTATTCTATTTTTATATTTCCATTTAATGAATTGTCACCATTAAAAGTTTATGTTGGACAACATATCGATCTTTCAAAAAATGACACAATCGCTACATTTAATGTTTATGGTTTATCAGATTATTTGCCAACCATAGTGAATTCTCTTCCTTCAGTGCAAAAAGGATTAGAAACAGATCCTGATTATGTTACATATGACTCTACTTCTGATAAATTACTTCTTGCATCATTTCCAGGATTAAATCCAACAGTATTGCCTGGAGAATTTAATACATGGTTAAATGTATCAGTTGATTCAGTTTCTGGTGGACCAGAATTTGGTTTTACTAAATATTCTGTTACAATAGAAACGAAAAATTCGAGAGGGGCATTTATTCGTTTATTGGATAATAATGATTTAGCTAGAACTACTATAAACTTAAAGGGTTATTCACATAAAGAGGAAGTTATTGGTAGTTCATCAGTAGTGATATGGAGTCGAAAATTTGACCATGATCCTTTAGTTTTAACTATTTTA
>JAJLXO010000215.1:8065-13065 GCA_030571375.1 Botryozyma mucatilis | reverse complement strand
ATCAACATGTGTACAATCAACATGTGTGAGCAAACCAAATTTGCACAGGATATTGTAAAAAGATTTATAGAATTTGATGTAGTATATTGTATGTATTGTATTTTGTATATGTATATTTTGTATATTGTATATGTATATGTATATTTTAAAAGGAAGAATTTTGACAAAAGCACACAGTAAAGAAAAATTATCAATTGTAACATATATACATCAGCAATTTATCAGTTCTATGTAAGAATCTTGCTTGTAATCATCATTGATGAACAAGTATCTAATTATAGTTTTATCATAAAATAAAAAGTTACAATAAATATAATATAGAATAATCGAAATATCTACACACATACTACAATACTATATAAACTATATAAACTACAAAACTACAAAACTACAAAACTACTATAAAAGTAATCATATCTATACTAAATAAATTATAAGACCAAACTATAATAAATTATTAAATTAGTATGTGTTGCTACAGTAACAACAATAAAAAAGCAATTTTATCTTTTAACATTTCTTTATTATTGTATGTAAAAAATTTTAAATAATATAATATTATTAGAATATAATATTAATAAAAAATAATATTAATAAAATATAATATTAATAAAATATAAATATTATTAAAATATAATATTAATAAAATATAATATTATTAAAATATAATATTAATAAAATATAATATTAATAAAATAGAAATATTATTAAAATAATATTATTAGAATATAAAGGATTATACACTTTATAATAAACTTTATATATTATTAAAATATAATATTTATTAAAATATATTTTTTTTTTTAAAATATAATATTATTAGAATATAATATTAATAAAATAGAAATATTATTAAAATATAATATTTATTAAAATATAATTTTTTTTTAAAATATAATATTTATTAGAATATAATATTATTAAAATAAATATTATTAAAATAAATATTTTTAAAATAGAAATATTATTAAAATATAATATTATTAGAATATAATATTAATAAAATAGAAATATTATTAAAATAGAAATATTATTAAAATATAATATTATTAAAAAATAATATTATTAGAATATAATATTAATAAAATATAATATTAATAAAATAGAAATATTATTAAAATATAATATTTATTAAAATATAATATTATTAAAAAATAAATATTATTAAAATATAATATTAAAATATAATATTAAAATAATATTAAAATAATATTATTAAAATAAAGGATTATACACTTTAAAATAACTTTATATATTAAAATATATTTTTTTAAAATATATATTCTTTTTAAATAAAATATTATTAAATATAATATTATTAAATTTTAAGTTTATAAATTTCAAGTATAAATTTTATAATTATATAATTACTAAAATGGGTAAAAAAATTATCAATAAAGAATACGATAGTGATATTTATGACGATGTTGATATTTTTCATGAACAAAAAGATTTTTTAAATTTAAATGAAAATAATAATAATAATGATAATGATAATTCTATAGAAGAATTAAGTGATGAAGAGGTTATGAAATTAAATTCTAGTTCAGATTTAGAAAGTGATAATGGTTCGAATCTTGATAGTGATGATAATTTTAATGAATTTGATTATGAAAATTCTAATAATTCTGAAATTGATGAACATGATCTTAAAGGTTGGGGAAAATCTAAAAAAAATTATTATGATGCTGATGAAATTGAAAATGATCAAGATGCAGAAGAAGAAGAGAAAAAAGTTATTGATTTACAAAAAAAACATTTATCAGAATTAGGTTTAAATGATTATTTTGATAATGATATTTTAGAAGAATGGAATGGTAATAATAATAATAATAAATCTAATAATGATAAAATATCTAATAATGATAATTCAATACAAAAACAAGATATTGGGAATTTATCTTTAATAGAACGTTTGGATATTATTAAAGAAACTAGACCAGAAACAATTTTATTATCAAATGAATATATTGAATTATTAAATAATTTAAAAGATTTAAAAAATTTAAAAAATTTAAAAATTTTTAAAAATAATGAAAATTTAAAAAAATTATATATTTTTAAAGAAAAATCACTTTTATTATATTTAGCCTCTATAAGTTGTTATTTTTTATTACTTACATCTGAAGAAGAAAAAAAAAATAATTATTTATCAGATTTAAGTTCACATCCTATAATGGAATCTTTAATAAAAGGTCGTGAGTTATGGAGAATTGCAAATGAAGAATTTTATATAGATTTTGAAAATTTTTCTTTAAATGATGATGATAAAATTAATAATAAATTCGATCAAAATTTCGAAATTTTAGAAAATAATATAAATAATTCAGATGAGAATGAAAATGAAAGTATAAAATTTTCTAATAAAGATAATATTACAAAAAATTTACATGAAAAATCTGAACTTGGTTTAAAAAATCTTTCCATTGATATGTTTAAAAATAATAATAATAATAAAAATATTAATAAAAATTTTAATAAAATTTTAAATGATTTTTCAGATGGAATTAATGATGATGATATAGAAAATGAAGCTAAAGAAGCTAGAAAACGAAGTTTAAGATTTTATACATCAAAAATTGATAAAAAAGATAGTAATAAATTAAAAAGAATTATGGGTGATGAAGATATTCCATATAAAGAAAGAGATTATGAAAGACGTCAAAGATTAACAGAAGAAGCACGTTTACGTGGATTATCAAATAAAGATGGTGCAGATTTGGGAGATTCAGATGTTGATGATGATAATAATGATAATAATAATAATAATAATAAAAACTTATCAGATGAAGAAAATGATTATTATAATATGGTTGCATCTGCAAAAAGACAAAAAGTACAACTACGTAAAGAAGCTCATGAATTAGCTGTTGCAGCGGCAAAAGAAGGTAAACTATCACAAATAGATGAATCGTTAGGTGAAGATGGAAAGAGAGCTATTACTTATCAAATTATGAAAAATAAAGGTTTATCAGATAAAAATAGAAAGAAAGCTGATAGGAATTCAAGAGTTAAGAAAAGAAAGAAATATGAACAAGCTAAAAAGAAACTTTCAAGTACAAAAGCTATTTACAAAGCTCCTGAAGGAAATTATCAAGGTGAAGCTACTGGTATAAGAAAGAATCTTTCTCGGGGAAGAAAATTCAATTCTTAATGTGTATGTAATGTGTATAGAATTAATTAAGTAGATAAAAAAAAAAAAAAAAAAAAAAAAAAAAAAAAAAAAAAAAAAAAAAAAAAAAAAAAAAAAAGAAAGTCAGATGTAAACTCATTGGTTTTCATGTTGAATTTTTTATAAAATTGTAAAAATTAAAATTTATCATCGAAAATTCTAAATAGAAACCGGGGAAACCCTTATAGGTTGTAAATTATACTATCTATCTAAGTACAAAAAAATAACAAAAATATAACTTATTAATAACATTTTAAAATATAGCATTTTAATAAAAAATATAGCATTATAAAAATATAACTTATTACTAACATTTTAATAACATTTTAAATATATTTACTCTCTTAATTATTAATATTATTACTTTAAATGCTTATTTAGTTACTTTTAAAAATTCACCAGTTCTTAACGTTGCTACGAATTAAATATCATATTAAATTATTTATTAAAATTATTTATTATTATTAGCTATTTATTATTAAATTATTTATTAAATTATTTATTATTATTATTTATTAAAATTATTTATTATTATCAGCTATAGATTAATTTAATTAATTCATTAGTATGCAAAATGTTCAGTTCTAATTATATTTTAAATAAAAACCTTCATAATGTAATTTTTAAAAAATTAAATTTAAATATTAATAAAATAAGAAATTATAATACAAATTTAAAAATAAACTCCAATTTAAACTCTAATTATTTTATTAAAAACCCATTAAATATTTCTACACTTAATGAAAGAATTAATGAAAAAATATTTTCAAGTAAAAATGCAATATCAGAAGAAACAGTAATTAAAGCATTATATGGATGTTCATTAATTTTAAAAAAATCAAATTGTAATAATAAACAATCATCACCAACTCAAAAATTATTAAATATTAAACCAATTGGATCAGCTTCTAAATTAGCATTAAAAATTATTGAATCAGATAAAACTCCTTTAAATAATAATATTTTAAAAAATTATTTTTTAAGTGAATTCCCACCTTCAACTTCTGATTGTATAAAAGCTTTAGAAGCATTTTATAAAAAAATAAATAAATTTAAAAATAATAATGAAATAAATTATATAAAAGCAGATATTGCTATGATTCCATTTAGAAGAGCTCTTATAAATGAAGAAATTGAAGATGCTTTCACAATTATTGATTTAACATCAGCAAATGAAAATTATTTAAAATATAATAAAAAACAATTAAATAAAATTATTTTAAAAATTTTAACCGGTTGGGGTACATTAATTGGATCAGTTTCAATATTATTAAATCTTGGTTATTTAGGTATAAATCATCAAAATATTTCAACATTATTATGGATGACAAGTGCTTATATAGTAACATCAACAATGATGATTGGTATAACTTTAACAAGTAGAACAACTGATAAAGGTGGTAGAGTTAGATGGAGACAAGGTGTTTTTTATAATCATTGGATAATACATCGTCAAGAACTTTTAATGATAACAAAATTAATTGAAGCTGAAGAATTAATACCTGAAAATCAAGGTGATATTAGTCCAAATACTAGATTACAATTAAAGAAAAGATTAATGATTTTAGATACAAGTCCTGATGAAGTAATGTTAAAAGAATATTGGATAAGAAATGGTGAAGGTTTCCAATGGGTAGAACCTGATCAAGATCCTGCTGATCTTCAAATTAGAGAAAGGAATAAATATCGTCAAACAAAATCTTTACCAAGGGATGTTAATAATTTTTCAAATGATGTAATTAAGAATCTTCAGCCTGTATATAATTATTCACCGCAAATACCAAGTGGAGAAAAATGATTAAAAAAAAAAAAAAAAAAAAAAAAAATT